>JAOTAY010000189.1:29355194-29379892 GCA_025629805.1 Erythroxylum baracoense
GGTAAGAAGGTAGTGTTTCTGGTATTATATGTAGATGATATTCTGCTTATAGGAAATTGTGTAGGTATGTTAACTTCAGTCAAGGACTGGTTGTCTGAGCGTTTTGATATGAAGGACTTAGGAGAAGCTGCTCATATTCTTGGGATCAAGCTTATGCGAGATCGCAAGAAAAGGATGATTGGCTTATCACAAGCACTTTATATTGATACTATTCTTGCTCGTTTCAACATGCAGGATTCCAAGAAGGGTTTTCTTCCTTTCAGACATGGAATTACTCTATCTAAGGATCAATGTCCTAAGACATCTGAAGAGATAGAGAGCATGAAGGCAGTTCCTTATGCTTCTGCAGTAGGAAGCCTCATGTATGCAATGTTGTGCACTAGACCTGATATCTGTTTTGCTGTTGGCATGGTTAGCAGATTTCAGTCTAACCCTGGGCGAGAACATTGGACTGCAGTCAAACATATAATCAAGTACTTAAAAAGAACTAGAGATTATATGTTGGTTTACCAGTCAGAAGATCTTGTACCCATAGGTTATACAGATTCAGACTTTCAGTCTGACAAGGACTCTCGGAAATCTACCTCAGGAAATGTTTTTGTCCTGGGAGGTGGAGCCATAAGTTGGAGGAGTATTAAACAAACTTGTGTTGCAGACTCCACCATGGAAGCTGAATATGTGGCAGCCTCTGAGGTAGCCAAGGAAGCTGTATGGCTTAGGAACTTCCTAATGGATCTGGGTGTGGTTCTAGCATTTCAATTGCCTATTACACTTTTCTGTGACAATAGTGGGGCAGTTGCAAACTCGAAGGAGCCACGGAACCATAAAAGGGCAAAACACATTGAGCGGAAGTATCACCTGATACAAGACATAGTTCAAAGGGGTGATGTGGTGATGATGAAGATTGCATCAGAAAGCAACCTAGCTAATCCTTTTACAAAGAGCTTACCAGCAAAGACTTTTGATAGGCATGTGGAAGGAATGGGAGTTAAAATAATAGATGCATGGTTATGAGTTTAAGTGGGAGATTGATAGATATATACTATTTGGTGGCGAATATCAAAAATGGTTACTCATTGTGCATGATTTAATGATTATTTTCTCTGTACGTCGCTACAGGTTTCCAGTTGGGTGACGCTTTGTGGTTTTGTCACTAAATGTAAGTTTTAGTGACGAATATTTTTAAACGTCGCAATATGTTGTCTTTTGGTAACGAAATTTGTTTTGTTGCAAAAGAAATCGTCGAGAAAGGTTGTTTTTGTTGTAATGAATAAAGTTAGATACTTACCCGTACATATATGCCACATGTTCATACATTATGAATAGAATTTTACCGACTACAAGATGGATCAGATAAAAGAAACGAAATTAAACTTGAACCTGTTTAAGTACCTGATTCGCTTCAAGACAATATGATGCTTCTACTTTTGGAATTCCAAATTGCCATCTCACTACCATTTGCCCTTGCGTGGTGATTGTTCTCAAGTCTAACAACAACAAAAATACTTAATAAGAGTTTCACCGAAATGTAAAATTTAGAAAAATTTAGTAGTACACAACTTTATTCTTACCTAATAAAGAGGTAGTTCCGATTATTTTCAAATCACAAACCTTCATATGGAAGCTCAATTGTATGAGAATACTGGAAAATCCACAATTGAGTATTCAAAATGTAACTATGAGTATTTGGAATTAGAGAATCAGAGATCAAATCCCCAGGAAGGATTATCTGTGGAATGTACACCAACCTTTGTTCTTTCGGGAACTTGGAATTGCATCAGCTGCTTTAGTTATGGCGATTAGATGCCTTTTCAATAGTTCGCACGAAAGCTTAGGTTTGTTCTTAAGATGCTTAGTCTAAGAGACAAACTTTATAGGAAAAAAGGAAAACGTTTATGGTTTGCGACTTTTGTTTGTATATTGTTCGTTCAAAATTGATAACTATATAAAAGCAAATAAAGACTAACATGGAACAACTTACACTTACTTGAATTTGAAATTAGCCCTGAATCAATTGAAGAGTATAATAGTTTAGGAATCCTGAATTGGCAAGGTCCTAGGCAGGTCACAAATTATAATTTAAAATGAGTTCTCAGTAAATAAGATGAGATCTTAATGTTGAATTAATTATTTTCTAATTAACGTGATTAAGAGTAATAATTAAATTGATTCCTAATTAATTTTAAAACAACTTTTCAAAAATTAAAATTACTTATATTTCAATTACATTGAAATTAATTAATTAGATTCTTTAAAATCAAGAAAAGTATTTGTTTATTAATTAAATTTATTTATTTCAATTTGATTGAGATGAATTAAATTTATGGCATTATTTCTTTAGAGAATTATTATTCAATTTATTTAGAAATTATTTCTTTATTTATGAATAATACATTTCTTGATTTATTAGAAAGGCATTTTTCTTGGTTAATTTTTAATTAAGAAAAATGAGCTTTCTTAATATTTTCAAAATTAGTTTTTAATTTATTAAAGAAATATTTTCTAATTAATCAAGAAACTAATCTCTAAATAAATAATATAAGGACTTTCTTTAATAAATTTAAAAGTATTTTATTTAATTTTGAAAGTAGTTTCCTTTTAATATTAGAAAAAAGTTTTCTATTTAAGGAAAAGTAATTTCTAATTAGATTAAAAATAGTTTTTTAATTGGGTTAAAATATCTTACCTTTTAAATTTAAAAAGGGAGTTTTCTAAATTATAACAAGTAAGAAGTATAATTTATTGAAAATTTTTCAATTAAATTTGTTAAAAGAGTTAAGATAATTAGAAATAGTTTCTAATTGGATTTTAAATTTGTTTTTAAATCAAATTAAATCTATTTAGAATAGAAATTTAATTTATTTAGGAATCAATGAGTTTAATCTAATTTATTTTTTCCAAATACTTGGAAATATTATTTTAGATTGTGAAGATCAAGAACTAGAATCAAACGAAACTTGGTATTTTGTGCATATAATTTGATTATGAGTACATATGTTGCAAAATTTATTTATATGTTTGATATATATATTGGATACAAGTTAAAATTACATTTTTATATATGTGATATTATTACATGTAATTTTGTGTTTGATAAGACTATTTAAAATTAAATTCCTCATTAAAATATTAAGTACACGCTGAGAATATGATTGTTGTCTTCAATTTTTTTAAGAATAAAACTAAAGTTATGTTTATTGTAAGGGCTGATGAGTGACTCAAGGCCCCTTTAACCCAAGTATATTTTATCTTAAATTAATGAGTCCTACTTAACTAAATATGTATTATTTGGATGAGTGACTCATGTTCATATGAATTTAAAGGCAAGGTTAGGAATAACATATTAGGTATATTTTGGCAAGATTTGTCAACTAATGGATCTAGGAGTCACATGAGTTGTGATTAGTAAGTTGCTATCTACCTAATTTAAGTTTAGTTGGTTTATTGAGTGACTTAAGGTTAACTAAATTTCAATGGGATCCTAGCCTAAGTCAACTAAATTTGAATGGGATCCTGGTCTACTAGAAAGATTAGAGTAATTTTTTAAATAGTAGTGAGGGCTATATTTCGAATAAAATAATGGGAGTAACAAGTACAAGATTAAAGTCCTAATCTTTTTAGGTAGTCATGACATATAATCAATTGCTTACTTTTCTTACACTTATATTTTGTTCTGAGTGGAATTTACCTTGTATACTATAGTTGATAATAAGTTAATGAACCAAATTTCTTAGAAATAGTTATGTTTAAGACGAGTTCTTAAAGTTAGATTTAAAAAAAGTTGTATTTCCATTATGCAATTTTGCTATTAATCCTTATTGAAGATTTGGAGACAAAGTTTTAGAGATATGTCAAAATCATATGGATGACAAAATGTATGAATATTTTGAATTGACTAATGTCGCATAAATTTTGATGATAACATGTAAGATGTATATCAACATTATGATAGCAAGATGCAAGAGGTTGTATAGATTAGAGATGAAAGGTATAGTACCTTAATGAAATTGTTTATCTAGCCTACTAAAAGTATAAATATGGACACTAATTAAAGGTTTTGATATAGTATGATAATAGGTGTCATAAAAAGAAAATGATTGCCTGAATTTCCTTGCTTATACGTGATATAATAAAGATCATATGTATTTCTAATTCATGCTTATGATGATTTGATACTGAATTTAGATTCAACATTATTATAATGTTCAATGCATGATAAAGAATAGATTATTAAGTAAAAGTAGTTTATTCGATCTTATACAAATAGTTTGTATCTATTAAATCAAAAGTTTAACATCGGTGGAAAGAATACAAAGTTGAATAATTGATACTATACTTTTATGTCATGTTGGTTAAACTAACATGATAAGAATCATTAAACTTACAAACTATGATATATGTATCCTTTTGATTATGAATCATAGGAAACTTATGAAACTTGTTAAGTTGAAGAATAACCAAATCAATTTTTAGTGAAAGAATGACGATAGTGTTGAATTGTTAAATCTTATATATGTGATGTGTTGGATATGATTAGGAATGTCAATTTTGGCCCAGGTTGACTAGATCATGGGCCAAAATTGTTCAGCTTGACTGAGTCATAGGCCAAGCATGGTCCAACCAGGCCTGGCTCAACCAGTGGTGTACTGTAACGTCAAAAACGAAGTCATTTTTTTAATTTTTAAAAAAATATATAGATAAGGTGGGTCGGATCAGACTGAGCCAGGAGTGACCCAAGCCTAGCCTGTCCCATTGAGATCCCTATATGGTAATAATTCATAAAAGGATGATACTTGTATTTTATTAGATTACTAATGACTTTATGTGATATAGTCATATATATTAAATGAAATATTGTTTTAAAATTTATAAAATTTTAAATTATTTAAATCTAAATAAAAATTAAGCATTGAGAATGCTGAAGCACTTCGATAAGATCGATATATTGACATTTAATTTTTTGGTCATCTATAGGGAATAAGATTTTCTTGTGAATATCTTTACAACTAAATTCCACAAGAGTATAGATTTGTAAAAGGAGGAAAATACAATATGAAATATTATATGATGTAATATTTATTTCTTCTATAGTTATGTCTAGTACAATAACTTACCTTCAATCGTTCCAATTGTCAACAGTTCCAATTACATTTATTTGCAAGATTTCATATTAGATATGAAAAGCTAAGTCTTCGAAAGAGCCAAAGTTAATGATTTAAGGATGTGATGCTTAGTTAAAGCATGTATTATCCAATAAGTTTATAACTAAATTTGATAATAAAAGATTATAAGATATCTAAAAGATTGGATATAATCATTCAGACCTATTGAACAAATTGTTTGTTTCAATGAAAAGGATAATGGTTCTTAAGTTAAATAGTGGGAATAAAATGAAATTTTAAAGTTCAAATTTCATGATAATACATCCAGTTAAAACTATTGTCTTTGTTGATACATTTGATCTATAGTTGAAAGGATATGAGACATTTAAATATTCACTTTTATAATGAATTCAAAGGGTTTATTTTAGAGATAACTATAAATTTATCATGCCTAAAAAAAGGTAAGTGGGAGTATTGTCGTCCTTTTTAATAGGGGTATATAAAGATGTATTGCTCATAGAAAAACAATAATTCATATTTTTAATTGTTGAATATATAATTTTTAAAGAGCAATTCATATTGGATATGAAAAAGTGACAAATTAATTATGGGAATTAGATGTATAGATCTAGATATGGAAGTTATTTACCTATTCTAATCCAAATATGTACACAATGTACTAAAGGTGTTTAATATTAAGATATACGATGCTTGTGAAATGTTAAAGATATTTGTTATTCTATATATAAGTTGATATTTGAGTTTAAGATTATAAAGATATTAACTTTAGAAGTAAATCATGATTAAGGTATATTTTACTTAGAACAATATTATTTTGAGATTGGAAAGGTTCCAATGTGACAATGGTTGCTAATTAAGTCATAATACACTTTTTATTTAATAGAAATTGTTAGGATATTATATATATATATATATATATATATATATCTTTTATTTTTTTGACATTTTAATTGTACATACAAAATTAATTATTATAATGGCTGGACACGTGAGTATTTGGGATGTTACTGTTGAGGTAAAAAAAATTACTAAAGTTGTTGAAGTGATGGTATTGTAGTGGAACTCTCATATTTGAATTAAAGAGGGACTCTTATCATTTGAGAGATTGATGCTTATCCTTACTCGACGATAGAAGTCTTTTTTGAAAGGAAGTTTGTGGCATCCAAGATAACATGTGTGTTGGCAATTTGTGTGGTGTGTCGTTGTGTAGCTGAAGGAAGATATCGTTGGCTTCTCTCTATTTTTTCATCATTGAAGAATATCTTTATCATGTGTGCAACAACTGTGTGAGGGTGAGTCCATCTCTAGGGGTGAGTGAGTTTCGTTGTAGCTGATGCAATACACGGCTGCTGGTCTTTGTTTTTGTTGAACAAAAATCTCTAACGTATAGGCTGAAACAAAGAGAAAATATGTGCAGCTGCTGTGTGTGTTGGTGTCCATCTCTAACGTGCGTGTGCAGCAGTGGGTATTGACGTATGTGTGTGTGGCATTGAAGTGAGGTGGATTATTTGTTCAGTTAAATAGTGAGTTATATACAAGTATGCGTGTGTGTCTTTGAAGTGAGCTAAAGGAAATTTCTTATGGGTGTTGGACAAGTGGGCGTTAGAGAAGAAAAGAAGTAGTGGGCGAAGATCATCGTATTTTTACTTTGCGTTATTCGACCAGTGGACAGATTTTTCAGATGTATTTCAGGAAGCTGAAACCATAGGGAAATCTTTATTTTGTCTCAAGTATATTGTCTTTCAGTTCTTAATTGATTAAGTACTTGAGTTATTTTTATTGATTATTGTTTGAGTGAAAGTAGTTAGAAAAATCCTATGACGAGGTTAACACTAGTCGGTCGTGTTATTTGGTGTGAAAATCTTTCACGGGTAGTGAAATCAAGAGATAGTGTCAAGGTTGAGTAGTGTAGGTTCTATTAAACCTTGAGTAATCCTATTGTTTTTCAGTGAAAGATTTAATCTGGGTGAGGGCTCCACAAACGTAGGCAAGGAGTGTCGAACTGCGTTAACAAATTTTTGGTGTTCTTGTTCGCTTGATTTTATTTTGTTTGTGCCGAAGAAATTTACGTAAAGTTGCAAAATATTTAACTTGTACGGTTTTTCATTTGGTATCAGAGCAAGGTCACCGATTCAGAACTTGGCAGCAAGTTGGTGCAGATCCTAGTTTCGCAAATATAGCTACAAGAGAGGGTGCATCAATTACCAGACCACCACTATTGGATAGATTCAACTATCCTGCATGGATCAGCGTATAAGAGCTTGGCATTCAGTAGTACACGTTGGACGCATCTGATGATCACTGATGATAAAGGAGAGGCAGTTCAGAAAGATCCATCTGAATGGAAAAAAGTCGAAGAAGAAAGTGTACTTGGAAACTCACAAGCAATGCATGCGATAGTCAGTGCTGTTGATGAGGGACGTTTCTTAATGATTTCAGCCTGCGAATCGGCAAAAGAAGCATAGGATGTTTTACAAACCATTCATGAAGGGTCAAAATCTGTGATAGCATCGAAACTACAGATGTTGGCTATGCAGTTTGAAGAGCTGAAGATGGATGAGAATGAGATTATTGGAGGTTTTCATGAAAAATTATGAGATATAGCAAATCAGGCTCATCAACTGGGAAAGAAATACTTGAACGTGAAATTAGTCAAGAAAACTCTGAGATCGCTACCTCCAAGATTTATTCCAAAAATTGTAGCAATTGAGGAAAACCACGACATTGATAATATGTTATTGAAAAAATTTATTAGAATCCTTACAAACTTCGAGATGAATCGTTTAAGAGGTAAGCAAGAAAAAAGCAAAGGATTGGCACTATAAGTGGAAGCTGGAAAAAGTGTGAATGATGCGGAAGATGAATCAGATGAAAACGAAGACTTGGTACTACTCACATGAAATTTTGGTAAATGGCTGAAAAGAATAAAGAAGGACAGACCTAGTTTTAGACAATATGGTGGAAGTTCATCGAATAACAATTCAAGACAACAAGTTAAGACGCAAAAAGGGTGAACAAAAGGCAAGAAGAATCCAATGTCATAAATGTCAAGGTTTTGGACACATTCAATCCGAATGTGCCAATACATTGAAGAAGAAAAAAGGAAAGTCCTTTACAAGCACCTGGAGTGAAAATGATTCCGAGAGTGAATATGGTAGTGAAGAAGAAATAGCGAATAGCACTGCATTGGTTGCCTTACATAGCAAAAGTCTAGTTACTTGCTTAACAGTAACTGAGAAGGAAGTAACTGAAGGCTGGAAAAATCAGAAAATCAGAAAATTTCGAAAACAATTCAGCTCAAGATCCAATATCAGATTATAACAGCGACGGAAGTGGCCTGGATGATAAAAAAGAGAATATCTATAAGGACTGCGAAGCTATGTATAAAAAATAGGTGAAAATGTGTAGAAAGAATAAAAGATTGAAGGAAGAGAATCTTTCCATAAAGAACACCATACAAGAGCTAGAAAACAAGTTGATGTTAACGTCGGATGAGCTCGGTGAAGCTAGAATGAAATTGATAAGTACTGAAAAGGGGTTGAGAATGTTGAATGAAGGCACAAAAAAGTTACATAAATTGATAGAAACTGGTAAGGTTAAAGGGAATTTCGAAGGCATAGGCTATAAAGGTGAATGCTTGAAAGTGAATAAGGAAAAAGTTGATATGTCCAGATCAGCCCAAGAGGTAGAAACATCAAAAAAGGCTCGAAGATTTATACGCACATGTCATTTTTTTGGAGTAATTGGACATATAAGGCCAAGATGTTATTAGTTATTACAGATGCTGTTTCAAAGAAGACAAAGCTGAAAAAGTATAGATCCTCCACAAAACTTTCAACATCAACCTTCAATATCGAAATCTACTTGGGTAAAAAGAAGTGAATTGCAAGCTCTCGTAGTTCATACATCAATGAAGGCAACTTTGCAACATGGTTGGTATTTTGATAGTGGATGTTCATGTCATATGACGGGGCAAAAAGCCTACTTAACTAATTAACAAAATTGTATGGATGGCTATGTGACTTTTAGAGATAAAAAGAAAGCTTCCATGATTGGCAGAGGAACATTATGCATGAATGGTTTGCCTCCTCTCAAGAATGTGCTCCATGTCGATGGATTAAAAGCAAATTTGGTAAGTATAAGTCAACTTTGTGATGATGGTTTGGTAGTTAAATTTACAAGTGATGAATGTAGGGTACTTTCTGAACAAGGAGAATGCATTGTGAGAGACAAGCGATCAGTCGACAATTGATACATGTTGCAAGTTATGACTATGTGTAAGTCAGCTACTCATGAGAATGACATTGATTTATGGCATCAAAGGCTTGGGCATGCAAATTTTGATCTCATCAGCAAATTAACAAAATTGGAGCTTGTGAAGGGTCTAGCCAAAATGAACAAAGAAGGAAAATCGATTTGCAGGGCATGCCAAATGAGAAAACAGCTAAGAGTGCCATGTAAAAAGGTTAGACATGTTACCTCATCTCACATACTTGAATTAATTCACATAGATTTGGTTGGTTCGACATAACATGAAAGCATTGGTGGAATGAGATACTTTCTAACTTGTGTTGATGATTACTCGAGATATACTTGGGTGTCATTTTTGAAAGACAAATTAGACACTTTTAAGGCTTTTAGAAGCCTATGTGTACAGGTTATGAATATGAAAATTTTAACTATATTGAGAATTTGTTCGGATCACAGAAGAGAATTTGAGAATACAAGCTGTAATGACTTTTGTGATGAGTATAGCATCATACAAGAATTTTCAGAACCCAAGACTCCACAACAAAATGGAGTTATTGAAAGGAAAAATAGAACATTTCAAGAGCTAGCCAGGTCTATGTTAAATGGAAGTAAAGTGTCTATGTGATTTTGGGCTGAAGTGGTTAACACAGCATGTTACATATATAATAGGGTGTATCTTCGAAACTTTTTGAACAAAACGTCGTATGAACTTTAGAAGGGAAAGAAACCAAATGTAGGTTACTTTCATATTTTCAGAAGTAAGTGTTATATTCTTAGAGATCAGGAACAACTTGGAAAATTCGAGAGAAAAAGTGATGAAGGAATTTTCATTGGATATTCAACTCATAGTAAAGCTTACCGAGTATACAATCAAAGAACAAAGAAAGAGCAAGAGTCCATAAATGTTGTGATAGATGATGTATCTTTGTTGAATGGACAAGTGGCAGAAGAAAATCAATGTAATCAACCATCCAAATCAGCCCAAACAAGCAGCGAGACGAGATTAAAGAATTGCCCAGATCTGCAGTTAGTTGTTAATGAGGAAATAACTGCAGGAACTAATCTGCAGTTAGTTGCTGCTGACGAAGTAACTACGCGAACTGAAGAACTTTCAGTTACTTCGAATGATGAATCATCCAAAACGCTAGAAGCTAATTTGAACCGAGATTCTTCATCTCGAATCTGAAGAAATCATCCAGTAGAAAACGTCATTGGAGATGTTAGCGAAAGAAGAAAAATAAGGGAAAGAAAAAGGGTTGATTATAGAGAACTTGCAGGCTACTTGTGATACACATCTTCATTCGAGCCAAAGAGCATTAAAGAAGCACTACAAGTTGAATTCTGGACAACAACTATGCAAGAAGAATTGATTCAATTTGCATGGAATGATGTATGGGAATTAGTGCCAAGACCATGGGATACTAATGTAATTGGAATAAAATGGGTGTTTCAGAATATAACAAATGAGAAGGGTAATGTTACCAGAAATAAAGCAAGGCTAGTAGCTCAAGGATACTCTCAGGTGGAAGGTATCGACTGCAACGAAACTTTTGCACCGGTGACACGACTTGAATCTATCAGACTATTATTAGGCATAGCATGTGTAAAGTGGTTTAAGCTTCATCAGATGGATGTAAAGATTGCATTTTTAAATGGATTTATTCAATAAGAAGTGTATGTCGAGTAACCAAAAGGATTTGTTGACTCAACTCATGCAGGTCATGTCTTTAAGCTAAAGAAAGCTTTTTACGGTCTCAAACAAGCACCAAGAGCTTGGTATGAAAGGTTTAGACAATTTCTCATCAGGCAAGGCTATAAACAAGGTAGCGTCAACAAAACTCTATTTATTAAAAAGTTCAAATCTGATTTTGTGATTGCTCAGATTTATGTTGATGATATTGTGTATGGAGCTACACATTCAATGATGGTAGATGAGTTTGTTGAATTGATGACATCTGAATTTGAAATGAGTATGGTAGGCGAGCTGAATTTATTTTTTGGTTTGCAAGTTAAACAAACGAAGGATGGAATTTTTATATCGCAAACCAAGTATGCCAAGAGCTTAATCAAGAAGTTCGGTCTCGAGAATGCTAGACATGCAAGAGCACCTATGAGTGTTTCAACAAAATTAAACAGAGATAAGAATGGAAAAAGTGTTGATGAGAGTTTATATTGAAGTATGATTAGAGGCTTATTATACTTGACTGCAAGCAGGCCAGATACCTATTTTAGTGTTGGCGTATGTGCTCGCTATCAAGCCAACTCAAAAAAAACACATCTGACAGCGGTACAGAGGATCATCAGGTATGTTAGCGGAATATCTGATTTTAGGATATGGTATTCATCTGACTCAACACCTTATCTAGCTGGATATAGTGATGTGGATTGGGCTAGAAACTTAGACGATCGGAAAAGTACTTCGGGAGGTTGTTTCTTCCTAGGAAATAATTTGATCTCTTGGTACAGAAAAAAGTAGAATTCAATCTCACTGTCAACCACTAAGGCAGAATACATCGCTGCAAGTAGTTGTTGTTAGGTAGTTGTTGTTCACAACTTCTTTGGATGAAATAGATGTTAGAAGACTATGGGATTGATCAGAACGAGTTGATTATCTTATGCAACAACAAACGTGGCATAGATATTTCAAAAAATCTAGTTCAACATTTAAGAACGAAACATATTGATCTTCGATATCACTTCATTTGAGAGCTTGTGAAAAGCAAAATGGTCACTCTGTCACATGTATCTACAAAAAAGCAGTTGGCGGATATCTTCACGAAACCTCTTGATACAGTAAGGTTTGAACTTCTCAGAGGAGATTTGGGACTCTGTGCCCTACATTATTAGTGGTTTTTATTTCCTTAAAAAAAGAAAAGATAAAAAAAACACTGCGCTGCGTTGTGCGCTGAAGGGATTTAAAATCCCTAAAACACATTTAGTATCTCATGTTTCAACCCTTGCTGCTCTCCTCCTGTACCTGCGTCTCTTCCTCTGCTACATCCACAAATGCATCTTACGTGCTTCATTCTCCCACGAAAACTGAAGATAGTAGATTGGACTGGCTTATCTTCTGCTCGTCTGGTATTTTAACACCATCTTGTCAGTGGAATCTCTCTCACGGTACTACTCCTCTTTTGTTTCAAATTTGAATTATTTGTGAAGTTTAATTAGGTTTACTCAAGACACCCACGAAGTTGGAATTGATTTTATCTAGGAGCTGGTACTGTTATGATTTTTGTGCTTTAACATTGAAGATATATATCTGTCATGTGTCTTCCTTCTGTCACAATTGGCTGGGATATTTGCATTGTGTTATTTTGACTGGATTTCACGATACTGTGTTATGGAAATTGGTTACATTGGACTGATTGTGATTGGAACTTACTGGGTTATTGAATTTAACTATGGTTGACATTTCATTGAGTGTAATCAATAACTATGGGAAAGAACAAGGAGAAGGTCGTAGCTTCAGCTTCTAGTAACCAAACAACTGCTCCAACACGACGCTCAAGACATTTGCTACTAAATCCGGCGTCTGGAAAAAGTTCCACTAGAATTAGGTCCTCCTCGGTAGCTCTAATTGATATTCCCGACATTGTCTCTGCCCGAAACCCCAAGTACGATGTCCATCAGGTAATTTTATCTATGATTGAAGAATCTGGTTCAGATATCGATGATACTCCTGCCGTGTATGCGCCTCCTATGGCTTCTTCGAGGTGAACAAAGATGCAGGCTCGTAAATCAACCCGACCACCAAGACGTCATTCCTCTGCTCGCTTGACTGCAGATAATGCTGTTTCATTCAAGTTTTATTCATTTGAGGCTGAACATAAATGGGAAACTCTCCACAATGTTGGTTTAGTTCTTGACCATTCGATCAATCTCAAGGAGTTTCAACAACAAGGTTTGGACATTTTATTATTGGAGCGTTCTTTATTGCAAGCTTCTATGTTTCCTCATCATTATGACTCATAGTTGGTAAAAGAATTCTATTGTAATTTAAGCTCTGACATTTTGAATGAATCTGCTCTAAGTTTTAGGGTTGTATATGTGCGAGGTCGGGTAATCCGATTTGACACTGCGAGGTTAAATCTATTCATGGGTTTTGACAATTTGATTGATGATCTTCTATATGACGATGATCTGTCTATGTCAAATGATTTGATTGCTACAGTATTGACTGGTGGTAAATTGACTGCTTGGCCATCTAGCTCAGTTTTTTGTTCTTCAATGCTTACCCAAAAGTATTTCGTCATTTTTAAATTGGTGGTGACGAATTGGATGCCCAGTACGCATGTGGTTTCTATCTACTTGGCACAGGCTAAGTTACTTTATGCTATCGGGACTAGAATGAGGTTCAACCTTAGCAAGCTCATCATTGATGCGATGTTGACGATTGAAAGTAAACTGCACTCTATACTGTACTTTCCATGTTTAATAACACAGTTTTTATATGTAAATAAAGTACCTAGGGTAGAGTCTAGTATTCTTGAGCTGGCAGCTTTAATGAATATAAATCGCTGGATTTTCCATCAATTCTGGGTGGTGGACTTACCATACGTAACGCCTAGTCCTTCGGCTACTTCAAGGTCGACGGTTAATCCTCATGCAGCTTTATTTACAAAAATTGAGAGGATTGAAGGCACTCTTCAGGTAGCCACTGAGTCTCTCTGAAATTTGGGGCAATGTGTTCTCCGTTTCCTCGGCAACTCCTAAAAATGACTTTTTGACATGTATTGTCCCAAAGTTTGGGAGAACAGAGATAAGTCTGTAATTTTTTTTCTTTTGCTGTGTTTTGTTGACTGAAGTTGACGTATGATTTTATAATATGTTACATTGAGGGGGAGCATTGCACACTTTATATGTCCAATTATGATTTTTCATGTGGAGTTCAAGAGTTGTGACAAAAATGCCAAAAAGGGGGAGATTGTTAGGATATTATATATATATATAACTGGACATACAAAATTAATTATTATAATGGCTGGACACGTGAGTATTTGGGATGTTATTGATGAGGTAAAAAAAATTACTGAAGCTGTTGAAGTGATGGTATTGTAGTGGAACTCTCATATTTGGATTGAAGAGGGACTCTTATCATGTGAGAGATTGATGCTTATCCTTACTCTACGATAGAAGTCTTTTTGAATGGAAGTTTGCGGCATCCAAGATAATGTGTGTGTTAGCAATTTGTGTGGTGTGTCGTTATGTAGCTGAAGGAAGATATCGTTGGCTTATCTCTATTTTTCATCATTGAAGAATATCTTTATCGTGTGTGCAATAGCTGTGTGAGGGTGAGTCCATCTCTAGGGTGAGTGAGTTTCGTTGTAGCTGATGCAATACACGACTGCTGGTCTTTGTTTTTGTTGAACATAAATCTCTAACATATGGGTTGAAACAAAGAGAAAATATGTGCAGTTGTTGTGTGTGTTGGTGTCCATCTCTAACGTCTGTGTGCAGCAGTGTATGTTTGTGGCATTGAAGTGAGGTGGATTATTTGTTTAGTTAAATAGTGAGTTATATACAAGTATGCATGTGTGTCTTTGAAGTGAGTTGAAGGAAATTTCTTGTGGGTGTTGGACAAGAAAAGAAGCAGTGGGCGTTAGAGAAGAAAAGAAGTAGTGGGCGAAGATCATCGTATTTTTATCTTGCATTGTTCGACCGGTGGACAGATTTTTCTGATGTATTTCAGGAAGCTGAAACCATAGGGAAGTCTTTATTTTGTCTCAAGTATATTGTCTTTCAGTTCTTAATTGATTAAGTACTTGAGTTATTTTTATTGATTGTTGTTTGAGTGAAAGTAGTTAGAAAAATCCTCTGACAAGGTTAACACGAGTCGGTCGTGTTATTGGGTGTGAAAATCTTTCACGGGTAGTGAGATCAAAAGATAGTGTCAAGGGTGAGTAGTGTGGACTCTGTTAAACCTTGAGTAATTCTATTATTTTTCAGTGAAAGATTTAATCTGAGTGAGGGCCCCGTAGTCGTAGGCAAGGAGTGCCGAACTGCATTAACAAATTTTTGGTGTTCTTGTTATTTTGTTTTTGCTTGATTTTATTTTGTTCGTGCCAAAGAAATTTACGTAAAGTTGCGAAATATTTAACCCGTACGATTTTTCAGAAATAATTATTTGGACCAAGAATTATAGTCATTTACATTGTTTAGACAATAATGTACTATAGAACATTAAAGCCTTTACGCATGCGAAAGAAGTTAAAATCTCATCAAAGATCTAAGTATGTATTTATGTAATTCCTCTTAATTATGATGAAAATTATAAAATTTAAACAAGTACTCATTATGGAGAATCTTTTAGATTTCTCTTACTAAATCATTATGCTAGTAGTAGCATGATCTTTATATGGTGATATAGTATAAGATACTAAAAATGATTGGCTTAATGCAAGTGTGAGATTGTTGATTTATATCCTACAGCCAATTGGTTGGCCGTAATTTAGTGACAAAATAATTTAAAGAAATTCTTTATCTTATACATATTCAAACGTATATGATAAAGTCCAGGAAATAAATATACATTGCAAATGAAATTATGATGAGATCATAATTATGAGATTCATATTACATTTATGTATTACCCCTAAATTGTTCTTAGTCATTGTTTTATTGAGACTGGACATTAATAGAGCATAAAAAGACTAGCACACATTATGTTTTTCCTTATAAAGAAAATAGTCAATCTTATAAACTAAAGTATGGATATAGTTAAACTGGGTTGTTCCTAGTATTTTATAGACCCTGGGCAAAGTAAAAAAAGGGGCTCCTATTTTTGGGCTCTTATAAAGAATTAAAAAAGCAAAATATGGGCCTTTTGTTGTTCTTTATGAGGTCAAAAGTGAGCCCTAGTTTACTTCATTTTATTTTTTATGAGAGTAAAATTAGGCCCTATTTTGTTATTTATGAGGAGAGGCCCTAGACGGATGCCCGGGCTACCCTTGTTCAGGGCAGGCACTAACTTAAACAAATGTGTGAGTGCTTATTTGAGAACAAGTTCATTGAATTAACCTCATATGAAAAATCCATTCAAAACATTACTTGTATGTCTATGAAAATTTTTATTATGAAGATTGTATAAGTGACCATTTGACTTGAAATCTCTAAAGTTATCTTGTATAAGGATTTCTATGTTTTTTATACTACTTATGACCTGTTTTAGTTAAGGATAGCTTAATTGATGTTCATTAGATGTAGCATGAACTATATAGAGGTAGTTGAGTAATTAATATAAAATTCATCACCCTAAAGTAATTAGAGAAAACACTTCATTGTTCTCGATTAGAATTTATTTGAGAAATCCTTGCCCTGGTGGAATGACATTTTGTAAAATAATTTTCAAATGTCATTAATTGAGTCAATAGTTAATGATGGAGAACTAACATGATTGGATTCAAATAGAGTATACATTAATTTCATATTCTATCTCAAATTGGAACATTGTATAATGAAAATATTGAATTATAAGAAAAAATTATGCAGAGAAAGATTAGTTAAAACTACTTTGACATTCTTAAATATTTAAATGGTCATTATATATTGCTAGATGTCAGTCTTGATCGATGGATATACATTGTTTAGTTAGAAAATTAAAGATAAAATTAACGAAATTTAATTTTTGTAATCCTAAATATGATTTAGGGTTATAATTTATATACATTGCTAATATATTTAGAAACTTAATGGGTCACACATAAAGAATGAGTTAAAACAAGAAAATATATTTTAATCAAGTTAGATTTGATTGTAAAGTTTGAGAAACTGTATGATTAGAAATGAGATATTTAATAAATAAGGATCAACATGAGATATTTATTTTATTGAGACATAATTGGTATTTAATTACAACTAATTGTAATTTTAATTAAAGTTATTTGAAATTAGAATTTAATTTCAATTAAATTAATAAAATTCCAAAATATATTATACGCTTAAGCTCTAAGGAAGTTAACTATCTTCATCTAACCCTCTCTGCAACAGTTGTAGAATTTTCTCAACTTGTTTTGTATAAACAACTAGAAACTGAACATTTGTGTGGCTATGATTTTTCCTTTGCTTAACTTTTGCCTGGATTACTGGTTTTGCTACTTGAACTTTTATGTGAGGTCTATGGTTTTTGGTTGGAGGTCTTTTAATATCAAATTTATTTGTTATGATAATTTTCAGCCTTCATTGGTTTTTGTTCCTTCAATATAGAAAGTTTCAGGCTTTATGGTCTTTTGCTTCCCGATTTGAGAGAAAGTTTCAGCATTTGTCCTTGATGTTTAGTTATTCTTCATAATATTGAGAAAGTTCATATCTTGTCTAAATTATAGTTTTATCTATCTGTTACTTGAGAACTATGGAGTGAGAAAGTTGGAAGTAGTATTTGGCATGCTTATTGCTAAGATACGTTTGCTGATTTTAAACCTAGCGGCAAAGAACTTATTATAGGCGAGTAACATACAGCTACGGTAGAGGTTCTGTTAGTGTGATCTTATAGTATATGTCTATATCAATGATGGCATGTAAACTTGTTTCGTGAATTAATGCGAAGTCAAACAAGTAGTAGGGTAAATGACATTGGAAAAAGAAGAACGAGTTATAGTCTAGGAAGAAGGGAGTGAATTAATAATTTCTAGAAGTCTCCATAGATGAATATAAATATGTAATCTGCAAGATTGAAATGTAAGTGAGAGAAAAATTAAAAGTGAGATGAATGAAAGAAGAAGCAGAAAAGTGTTTGAGGAAATAATAAATGTCATATTTTACATTCTTTCTTTCTCTCTCTGTTTCTTAGCCTTGCTTCCACACCCAAGCAAGGCTAACAGCAAGGCTAACAAGTTGTATCAGAGCTTGAAGTACCTGGCGGAAGGGAGCCAAAATAATGATGGCTTCGACCTGCTCGTCTCAATCGCAGGTGCCTAGATTGACCAAAGACAACTATCAAATGTAGAGTATCCAAATGGAGGCCCTGTTTGGTTCTTTGAACGTATGGGAATTCGTGAAGACTGGCTACGCAGATCCAGACGATAGCGATGAGGAAACAATTAAATATTTAAAAAAAAGGAGAAGAAGGTGTTGTTCACAATTTATCAAGGAGTTGATGAAGCCACGTTCGAGTTGATTGCTCCGGCAAAGACGTCGCAAGAGGCTTGGGAGATACTGAAGAAAGCATATGATGGAGTTGATAAGGTGAAGAAAATTCGCCTATAGTCTTTGCGAGCTCAGTTCGAAGCTTTGCAGCAAGGGAGCTCGGAATCAATATTAGACTATTTCTGCAAAGTAATGTCTATCATTCATCAAATGAGAAGGAATGGTGAGGAGATGAAGGACTTTCGGGTCGTAGAGAAAGTCTTGCGATCTTAAGACTCAAAGTTTGTGTCTTAGAGATGATGACGGTAGAAGAACTCATGGGATCATTACAAGCCTACGAACAAAGGCTGCAGAAAAAAGTAAATAAGGAATCTCTTGAGCAAGCTCTACAAACAAAGCTTTCGCTCAAGAAGAGCGAATCGTCTCATGGAGGTTATCAACGAGGAAGATCTTTTGGTCAACGAGGAAGAGGAGGATGAGGGTCTTACATGAACGAGCAGATTGACAACAGAAAAGAAGGAGGTGAAGGTGACCCGAAAGATTACGGTCGTGGAAAAGGTGGTGGAAGAAGCCGCGGTCGAGGTCGTGGTTATGGACATGGTAGAAACAATGGAGGAAGGTATGACAAATCAGAAATTCAATGTTTTATCTATAAAAAATATGGTCACTACTTTTATGATTGCTGGTACAATACAAACAATGGTGGAGAGAAGGTAAATTTGGTCGAAAAAGAGGAAGCTGATGCAGGACTAGTGTTGCTTATGTCGTACAATGAGCTGGAAACAATTTAAGCAATTATATGGTATCTCGACACGAGAGCGTCGAATCATATTTTCTGAAGAAAGGAGTTTTTTGCAAAGCTTGATGAGAAACAGATGGGAAACATTACATTTAGAGATCTTTTGAAGAGGCCGATCAAAGGGAAAGGTGATGTAATCTTCTAACTCCAAAATGGAAGACAACTTCGTATTTTTGATGTCTATTATGTTCATGATATTAAAAGCAATCTTCTGAGTATTGGACAATTGTTGGAGAAAGGATATGATATTTCAATGAAGAATTTGACGCTTTCTGTTTGTGACAAAAATAACTATGTAATTGCCCATGTGAAGATGACGAAGAACGGGATGTTTCCGTTGAAGCTCAATGTTAATGAGTCGAAGTGTTTGAAGATGGCGACTCAGGATGTCTCGACTCTTTGGCATCTACGCTACGGACATATGAATTTTAAGGCATTGAAGTTGCTGGAGAAGAAAATATGGTGATGGGACTACCAAAACTCAAAGCCCCCGATAGTTTGTGCGAAGTTTGTGTTATGGGAAAGCAATAAAGGAAACCTTTTATGAAGTACAAGTCAAGAAAAGCATCAGAACGTTTGGAGCTTATGCATTCAGATGTTTGTGAACCCATCAATCCCGTCTCCATTGGAGGTAATCTCTATTTCTTGATGTTTACAGATGATTACAGTGGCAAAACAGGGTTTATATGCTGAAGGAGAAAAAATAAGTCTTTGCCAGATTTAAAGAATTTAAGAATCTGGTGGAAAAACAAAATGGGTGTTTGCTGAAATGTTTACATACTGATTATGGTGGTGAGTATACGTCACTGGAGTTTGAGAAGTATTGCAAGGAAAATGGTATTATTCATCAGTTCATGATGCCTCAAACACTATAGCAAAATGGTGTTTCAGAGAGGAAGAATAGGACAATTCTGAACTTGGTTCACTGTATGTTGAAGGAGAAAAATGTCTCGAAAGAATTTTGGGGAGATGCTATTATTTATTTTTTTACTTGTTGAACAGATTCCCGACAAAGCGAATTAGAGATATTACACCGGGGAAACCTGGAGTCTATGAAAACCAAGAGTTGATCATTTTAGAGTTTTCAGGAGTGTTGCCTTTGCGAAGATATAAGAAGAAAAGAGAACAAAGCTTGAATATAGAAGCCAGAAGTGCATCTTTCTTGGTTATGGAGAAAATTCCAAAGGCTATAAGTTGTACAATCTCGTAACTCGCAAGATCGTGATGTCAAGAGATGTCAAGTCCGATGAGGAGCAGACATGGGACTAGAACAACAATGACCAATCAAAGCAGATTTCTGTTGAAGAAGAAGACATACCTGCACCATCAGCTCGACGAGTCAGAACTCAGTCTAACAGTGATGTTTCGAGCCACTCACCTGTAAAGAGGATAAGGAACATCCAGGACATATACAACACGAGTCAACCTGCTGATGCTAATTTTAATGAGGAGTTTAGCAATCTTTGTCTTTTTGCAGGTTTTGATCCATTAACGTATGAAGAAGCTTCCAAGGAGAAAAAATGGAGAAAAACTATAGAGGAGGAAATTCATGCCATAAAGAAGAACGATACATGAGAACTTACTTCTCTTCCTACAGAACACAAACCCATCTGAGTTAAATGGGTTTACAAGACAAAAAGAAACGCGAAAGGTGAAGTGGAGCGGCATAAAGCGCAGCTTGTTATGAAATGATACAAGCAGAAATATGGAGTCCACTACGAAGAAGTGTTCGCACCGGTAGCTTGACTTGAGACGGTGAGATTGCTTATCGCAACTCAAAGGAGATGGAAGATGTACCAGATGGACGTTAAGTCCACATTCTTAAATGGGTGTCCTAAAGAGGAAGTCTACATCGAGCAATTGCTGGCTTTATTATCAAAGGCCAAGAAGAAAAAGTGTACAAGTTGAAGAAAGCACTTTACGGGCTAAAACAAGCTCCAAGAGCGTGGAACTCTAGAATTGATTCCTATTTCACTCAAGAAGGATTCACCAAGTGCCCAAACAAGCACTCGTTGTATGTGAAGACAAAGTTGAATGGAGACATCTTACTGGATATGGATGATTTGATTTTTATAGGAAACAATAACACCATGATTCAAGAGTTCAAGCGGTCAATAGAGAAAGAGTTAGAGATGACCGACTTGGGATTTCTAAGATATTTTCTTGGTATCGAAGTGCAGCAAAATGACGAAAGAGTCTTTATTTCACAAGAAATATATGCCAAGGAGATCCTAAAGAAGATTGAAATGGAGGACACACAGCCCATAGACACGTCGGTCGATTGTAGCATCAGATTGATGAAGGAAGGAGAAGGAAAACTTGTGAACCCAACTTATTACAAAAGTCTCGTGGGATGTCTACGGTGTTTAACATGCACCAGACCGGATATATTGTTTGGAGTTGGCTTGGTGAGCAGTTACATGGAGACAATAAGAACCTCTCACTTGAAGGTAGTAAAGAGAATTCTGAGATACGTCAAAGGAATGATTGATTATGGGCTATTTTATTCTAACAAAGGAGATGCAAAGCTTGTTGGATTTAGTGACAGTGATTGGACCGGAAGCTATGATGATCGGAAGAGCACTACCGACTTTGTGTTTTATCTTGGTGATACTACATTTACATGGAGTTCTAAGAAGCAATCTATCGTTTCGTTGTTGATGTGTGAAACGGAATACATTGCTGCAGCTTCTTGTGTTTGTCATGCTGTTTGGTTGGAGAGATTACTTCAAGAGCTGAAGTTACAAGAAGAAGATACAACAAAGATTTATGTGGACAATAAATCCACAATGGCGTTGGCAAAGAATCCAGTTCATCATGAGCGTTGGAAGCATATCGACACGCGTTTTCACTTTATAAGGGAGCAAATCAAGGAAAAGGATGTTGAATTGCTGCACGCGAATTCAAGTGATTAAGTTGCTGATATATTCACAAAGGTGTTGAAGACTGAAGTCTTTCAAAATTTAAGGAGACAGTTTGGAGTTCAAGCTCAAGGAGGAACAAGTTTAAGGGGGGGAAATGATGGCATGTAAACTTGTTCCATGAATTCATGCGAAGTCAATCAAGTAGTTGAGTAAATAACATTGGAAAAAGAAGAACGAGTTATAGTCTAGGAAGAAGGGAGTGAATTAATGATTTCTAGAAGTCTCCATAGATGAATAGAAATATGTAATCTGCAAGATTGAAATGTACGTGAGAGAACAATTAAAAGTAAGATGAATGAATAAGAAGAAGAGGAAAAGTGTTTAAGGAAATAATATCTCCTGTTTTACATTCTTTCTTTCTCTCTCTGTTTATTGGTCTTGCTTCCACACCCAAGCAAGGCTAACAATCGGTTACTAATTTCATCTGATTGGATTATATATTGCAGGTCTCTTAGTTCCCAAACTCAGCTCTAAAACAATCCAACAAGTTGTTGGAGTTGTGGGTTGTAAATTATGCCTCACAATGTATTCTTGCGTTTTGACCTTGTACAGTCGAGGGATATTGATCATAACAAGTGAGGATAATGATATCTTCGACGGTTTTCTCTATCATATGTGCACAGTCACAAAAAATTGTTGATTTTCAATAACTTTTAGGCAAGTTTTTTATACCTAAAGCTCTTTTTGACCTATTTTTCAATTTTAAACACATTTAACATAAATTCAAGTAACCATATGCACTTAAAAACGTAAAAACAGATTGGTTTCTCTACATTTTTATGGAGAAAATATGAGAATCTCCATTTTCATTCACACACTAACGTAATCACTCTGATATCGCTTGTAATGTATAACACGAGCCTTAGTTACGTTCCCAGAATCAAATGTGAAAGTAAACAAATGAAGAAAACACAAGAAATAACTGTTTTGCTTTTCATAACTTTAAATGAGCTTTTTGATGCCGAAACCTTCTTATTTTCATGATGATTTTTACGAAAGTCGATCTATAGAATGTCGTTAACGACTTTCTGTGACTTTCTTAACGTATGAACCTCTTAACAGATCAAAGAATCCAAACATTCAAATCTTACTTAAGCAGAAGCAGGAGACTTTAACCTTATATATATAGCATTCATATCAGATCTCCCCATCACAAGCCCAATGCATGTCCAGCCTATACTGATTAAGGTCTATTTTCTTTACTTCAGCTCATTAAATCAGATCCTTTATCGAGCTACTTTATTATCTTTTAACTAGATCAAATTCGATTCGCTTAACTGTAAATTTATTAAAATCTTAAACTTGTAATTAATTATGATCCAACCTTAGGAAAATTAATAACAAGAAAATGAGTGGGAAAGAAGAGAATAATTTCTTGTTGTATCTCCTCGCAATTTTTCATTCTTTTATAGACAAAACTATGTAAGGGTGCGTTTGGATCTGCGGTGTGGTGGGGATAAGTACTTATCCACCGCAGTTTTCAAACGCAATCACATGTTTGGTTTGCGGGCAACAACCAGAGGTTGGAGAAAACTGCGGTACCACCACAGAAATTGATAAGCAGAAAGAGGGTTGTGGTGGAAAAGTGCTTATGCGGTGGAAAATTTTTTTTCCATTAATAACCTTATTATAATTACTAATTTACGTTATACCCTTAAGCTTAATTCATCGGTCCTGTCAAGGCCGACTCCTGTGTTTCTCGGACTCCTCATCCAGGTAAACTCTTCTCTCCTTCTTCCTTAAATCTCCATCCATCTTCCTTGATAAAACTGGCAGAATGATCTTGGACAGCCGAGACAGGGACAAAGCCTCGTCAAGTTTCCCAGGATGTTGTGAAGTTTCTGATACGCCACTTTCTGTCCCTCTTTGTCGTCGGCGTTCTCAACCACAAGGTGAGAAATATAACACCCAAACTCTGCAATTTGTTTCGTTATCTGCACTATATTGATATAGAGAAAGAAGATAGTTAGATATCGAATCAACCACACAAATAAAGCAATTGTTCTTGAAAAAACCCATAAAAGGCATTTATAGCTTTTTGTTCTTGAAATCCGAACGTATTTGTCTTCATATGGAGAAGAAGACAAAAACCCATAAAAAATAAGAAAGGGACAAAAGCTTAAATAGTGTGCCTGTTATCTGATAGCTACATATATGTGTATTTTAGCTTGTGGTTCATTTGTGTGAATGCTAGAAAATCAACGTCTAAAATGAGTAGAAGAAAATTTAGAAATTGTGGCTGGGAAAAGGTTTGGTAATCTTTGCATCAGAACTTCCCAGTCCTCACCTGTACACATATTGCAATTTTTGAAGACTTTTGTTATACTTTTTTTTCTTTTTTTTCTTTTGTTTCAGAAACTTTTATATTTTAATTTGGTATGGATTTTTTGTAACAATTACTTATTGTAGTAGCTTTTATATTGCTTTATGATAGTTGCATCACACCAATTATTATCATTCTAATTTTTTTTACTTGTTATTTATAGATGGCGAGTCAAAAGAATCTTACACATCTAG
>JAOTAY010000189.1:29379992-29411330 GCA_025629805.1 Erythroxylum baracoense
TACCAAAAAGATAATGAATTAGTTTCTGGTTTTTTACCTATGGTTATGATTGCAATAATAATTTCTCTCCACACCGTGGTTCTCACGTTACTTCCATGTGCTGTGGCTTAGCAACCCCCTCAAATCCTCTGTCCCAACATCCCTGGCCCTACTCTATCCCAGTGCATCCAAACCATTCATTTATGTGGATCCCCACATAAATAGATGGTTTGGATGCACTGGGACAGGATTGGGCCAGGGTTGTTGGGACAGAGGATCAACCCAGTCCATATTACCCGGAAGGAAATCCCAGGTACAAACACTGGAATGTCCGTACAATTATAGTATCCGCGCAAGTGTTTGTCGGTGCGATCATAGTATCCGCACAATTTATTCCTGAATCTAGTTCAACGTGACAAATTTACCAGAAACGTGACCATTATCAAGATGCAAAGCCACCATGGGAAGTAGCTTTCGTCAGTACTGAACGAGCTCTAATCAGAGCCTCCAGTGGAATAACCTTGCGCATGGTAATACCACTACCTTCGGTCATGTCGAGCAGCTCCTCAGACACCCTTTGCCAGTCAAAGCATTGAATCATCGAACCCAATGTCAGTCCCAAAACACGGTGAGCTATGTTCATTCCAGGACACGACCTTCTTCCTAAGCCGAAAGGCATCAGTTTGTAGGCTGATCCATCGTCAGTGTAGAATCTTTCAGGCTTGAAAGTGTGAGGATCGTTCCAGAACCATAGTGCCACGTGATATGTGATATCCTCCGACAACACAATCTTCAGATGCCACGTGAGGGTCGATGATTGGAGCTGCTGGATACATTCTGAGTGCTCCTAATATAACGTTTATGAGGTCGGATAACTTGGGGAAGTCGGAGTCTTATTATCGGTAACGGTGATACTATCATGTTAAATCTCATTCACGTATTTACATTAACTTTACATAAATACACAGATGAGATTGAACGAAGTCGGTTAAAGCAGAATTTGAGGTGCCTCTGGTGAGGTTCTTGCCCAACTTCCGTGTCTAATTCCTCTCTTAAGTTTCCTTAACAAGATTGTTAAGCAGACATGACATCGCCCATTCTGACATTACAGTTGACGTATCCGTCCCCGTAATAAAAAGAATCTTCGATACCCACCGCCAATATGACGAGAGTATTAAAACGCAAAAGAAAGAAAGAAAGAAAGAAAGAAACATACGTCTTTATTATAAAAAAATAGAAGAAACATACGCATAGATAATTTCGCTTACCAATCCAAAATGAATAGAAATTCAATCAGATTCAATGGATTTACAAGGAATTTTGACGAACAAAAACTCATAGATAAAAATAATAAAGTCTCTTAGCTTTTGCTTATATCTTCTTCTTTAATTTTCTCTGAATATTGATAACTTTGTGACCTCACAAATTTGAAACAATATCTATAACACATAACACATGTTCGGATTCAGAACAAGGAATGGAGGCCATGATTCTTTTTGTGGCTTCAAAGAAATATTAAAGAACGAAGTGCACTTACCAGCATATAACCTTTGATAATATCGTCAGTGAAGTACTTGGGTTCCTTCTTTTGCAGGAAAAGGAAGCTGTTAACCGCAGTTGTCTCCCTGTCTGTATGTAACTTATTTCTGTACTTGTCAACTATACCTTGCAAGAATGCATCGATTTTCTTAGCAAGCTGAACCATGGACGTCTCAAAACGACCACCGTCAATCCAATTCCAGAAGGGAAAGAAATCCCCTGGATTCGAGGAATCGTAGTAATAGAAAGATTCTTAAAACGGTCTCTCCTACCTCTTTCACAGTATCTTCATCAGCATGGTACCCTTTGCCTGTAACCATTCTCATTATGAAATTAAAAGTCAGCTCTTGAAAATATGTCTTAAGATCTACCTCGACAAAATCATGAAGCGAGCTAAGGAAATTTAACACGAAATTACAAATTAATTTTATGATTAATTAACACAATTAATTAACCTTAAGATTGCAACATGTTATGTTCAATATTAATAGTATGGATAAATACTTAGAAATTATGGAACAATTGTATCTATTATTGTTTTCTGTGAAACGACGTGATAGAGACGCAGAGGATTGACCACTGCTATTCCAAACCTTAATCAGCAAAAATACTTACAGTTTTCAATAAGGCGACTGAACACAGGCCCAATAACACGTTAAAAAAGAATTAACAATCTCAATTATCTTAACATCAAATTAATCAAGATTTGTACAAAATTATGTTTATTATAATAGTCCACAAAAATAACGACAAAATTCTATCAGCGAGTCCTGGGATAGCTTGGCTACCAGTTGCTTGACTTCGTCCTTTGCTATGCCAGTGACGAGCATGTTGGCTCGAGTATTTGAGAAGAATTCGGTGGCACCAATGCGCGTAGGTTACGCCAATGTTTACCATATGATGCTTGGCTCACTGAGGTATAATTATAACCGAAGTGCTAGCCAACAAGCAGTTTC
Source organism: Erythroxylum baracoense (assembly GCA_025629805.1). Classification (NCBI taxonomy): domain Eukaryota; kingdom Viridiplantae; phylum Streptophyta; class Magnoliopsida; order Malpighiales; family Erythroxylaceae; genus Erythroxylum; species Erythroxylum baracoense. The sequence continues at coordinate 29,382,467 of JAOTAY010000189.1, forward strand.
GGACGGTTGGCAAGAGTCATATCATTTATGGTGAAGCACCCATGGCGGATGCAGAGGAGACAACAACCCAGGCTGGAACCAAATCGGAGAGAAAATAGAGGGCCATACATTTGAGCAAGTTTGTGGTAGGTTTTGAACATGGGCGGTAGATGGAGATGACCAATGAAGGGGAAAGCTGGTGGGCTAGGAGGAAGGTTTCTCTGGGACGTTCTTCTTTGATGGAACTTGTGAACGGGAAAGATGACCAGAAGAGAGAAAGCAAGGTAAAGAACCATGGCCTCCATTTTATCTCCTTAATTCTCTGCTGCTTCAGTCTCTGAGGTGCGCAAAGATGCAACTTGATTCTCGGAATATATAGTGATTGTGTACGGTAGGTAAAACGGTAGATAGGCTATACATAAACGTTTTAAAAAAACGTTTTAAAGACGCAACTGCTTTTCGGAATATATAGTGATTGGATGGTAGGTATGCTTCTGTTGGTTGGTACTGCGATAAAGATACAAATAGCTAATATGCCTATGAGTGTTGATACAGTGACAGGCTTGCTCAAAGACGAGGAAACTCAATAATTGTCTCCAGTCAACACTTTCAAATTCATTCAGCTGATAATATACAGAGACAATTTAACTACGACTGTGTTCATGGGAGACGTAGAAACAATCAAGGTCGTGGTAATTCTCCTAACCAAGATAGAGACAATCAAGCAAATAATGAAAGTCGTACTAAGGACGTAAAGTGTCAAATATTGACAAAAACGGCATTCGGCAATTCACAGCTGGCAACCTTTCAATGACTTTTATTGTCGATCAACCAAATACAGTATCGGCATTCATGGCTTCACTGTCACATGTTGTTAATCAGCCACCGCCTAACTTTAGTCAATATTTGCCGGAATTAAGCAGCAATCTTATGGGGTATAGTTTAACGTAGTATCCAACACGTCCTGGATATAATCCATTATGGTACATTGACTCTGAACCCTAGGCACACATTACCCTTGATTTGAATAATCTTAAATAAAAGTATAAGTCTACTAAATCGACTCAATAGGAAAATTTTATTTAGAACATTACTTGTATGAATATGAAAATTCTCATATCAAATTTTTTAAATGAACTTGTTTTCTAATAAGCATTTACATATTTATTTAAGTTTGACCGTACTTTAGCCTATTATAAATGCCTAAAACTTATTTTAAGTATAATTAAACTCTAATAAAGCTAGTACTTTTTGTTTAATTCTGTTTAAAAGAGTTACGGAATTCTCTCAATCTATTTTGTGAATACTGTTAGAGGTTAGATACCAACTTATACGTTTGTTGAGATAAATCAGTTTTAAAAATGATTTGAGAGATACAACAAAATAAAGATCAAACTTTAAAATAAATTACGAACAATAATTCATTCTTGACTATGATTTATGCACTAATTAATTTACAAAATTAAAGGGATCTTAATTTTTAATAAATCAAAATACAAAATTTTTTTATAATTATTCCGCTATCTTCCAGTCAGATCTCATCTAAGTTTCCTAATTGTTTCACGGCTTTCACCTGACCAATTCTATTTATGATAATAATTAGTTGTGCTTTTTGACTCTTGTGATTGTCTTGCTGAGGATTTGACGGTGAAGATTCTTTTTGTTAGAAATTAATCGTGATCAAATCATAGTAAAAAATAAATTTTTTATAATTTTTGATAAAATCTTGATAATTGAATAAATTAAATAATAATTCATGAATTGTAAAATAAAAAATTATTCATTTTTTTCTGTTGAAATTAATCGAAAGCTTCCACGTCAACCACGAGCTGTTAAGAAGATGTTATGTTGATATATTAAGATAATTGAAACCTTCTTCGTAAGCTTTGGTTCTCCAGAAATTTGATTTCACTCTCTCACTTGATAACCACCGTGGGCTTTTGGTTGCCACTCTCAGAAACTCTCTCTTTCTCAAGTCTCGAATCACGGGGCCAGCAATGACTTTTCAACAGATTCAACTGCCCGTCTCCTTCGTTGTCGTCGTCCTCTTCCTGGTACTCTTCTGCGACGGCATCGTTCCACTCCGCAGCGTTAAGGCCAACGCCACCGCTGTTCTCTTTTACGGCAATCCTTCCATGGTATTGCCACTCTTTCTTTCTTCCCCGAGGGCCTCGTCCAATCAGCTTCGCCACCTTCAGATGTCGGACTCCAAAACGGGACGCAACGCTCGCATGAGACTCTACGATGATCTCGTTCTTAACGGGTAAGGTATATACGGTTATGCATGGAATACAAAGGATATCATCTGCGTTTATCTTGTTTGGTTTAGATATGAGTTTTGAAATTCGATTTTGCCAGGTATTATACAACGCGTCTCTGGATCGGGACGCCGGCTCAGAGATTTGCGTTAATCGTAGATACAGGGAGTACTGTTACATACGTTCCGTGCTTGAATTGTGAGAGATGTGGAAGGCACCAGGTGATCACGTTTTCTTAGATATATAGGCTACATTTGTCTCGTGGAAATTCCTTTATTGGAATAGTTGTTTAAAGTGAGATTTATTCGTATGGAACAGGAATGCTTTATGCTTACCAGTGAATGATGAGCTAACAAAGTAAATCTCTGAACAAAAAACCGTTTAGCTACAATATAAAATCTTCTTTTAATATTGAATATATTGCATTTCATCAGGATCCAGGTTTTCAGCCAGAAAAAACCGTTTAGCTACAATATAAAATCTTCTTTTAATGTTGAATATATTGCATTTCATCAGGATCCAGGTTTTCAGCCAGAATTGTCTAGTACCTATCAACCTGTAAAATGCAACATAGATTGCAGCTGCGATGACAATAGGGAACTGTGTGTTTATGAGAGACAATATGCTGAAATGAGTGCCAGCAGTGGGATACTTGTTGAGGACTTTATCTCCTTTGGCAATCAAAGTGAACTTCGTCCCCAACGTGCTGTCTTTGGGTGTGAAAATTTGGAAACTGGTGACCTTTATAGTCAGCATGCTGATGGCATAATGGGATTGGGCCGTGGTGATATGAGCATTGTGGATCAACTTGTTGAAAAGGGTGCAATTAGTGATTCATTCTCTTTGTGCTATGGTGGAATGGACATTGGGGGTGGTGCAATGGTTCTCGGTGGTATGACTGCTCCTTCAGAAATGGTTTTTACATACTCGGATCCTGATCGCAGGTGAGTTGTAGAGAAACTTTCTATCGCTTAGATATACTGCATCTTCAACTCTCCTAAGAAATGCATACATACCTCTCACATATTTACTCTAGTTTCGGGATGGCAACAGTCCATATTACAACATTGATTTGAAGGAGATACATGTCGCGGGTAAGCCATTGCCTTTGAATCCAAGAGTGTTCGATGGAAAACATGGAACTGTACTGGATAGTGGTACAACATACGCTTACCTACCAGAAACAGCATTTGTAGCATTTAAGGATGCTGTAAGTCTATTTAAGCTTCATGTTTCTTTTTCGCTCTTTCCAGAACTCATTTTAAGAGGACGTCTTTTCCCAACAATTTATTGGCAGAGTTCGTCGTAGATAACTTGCTAATTTTCACATCAGTGATGAACTTGGTAATATTTTTTCTACGTGACGGTAAGAAGGAAAAGGAGACCAATGTCTTAAGACACCAAATTCGGTCACTCATAATCCTTTTTTGTTCTTTGTATGCAGATTTTGAAGGAACTTCACTCCTTGCAACAAATTCGGGGCCCTGATCCAAATTACAGTGATATTTGTTTCTCTGGTGCCACAAGGTATTTATCTTGAGCCGATGAGAAGGATGTGCAGGGAATTTATTTCGAAGTTGCACTGCTATTGCTGTTAACTCTGGAATTTTTGCGTGCTGTTCAGTGACCTCTCAAAACTTTCAAGTGCCTTCCCAACTGTAGAGATAGTGTTTGGAAATGGGCACAAGTTGCTGCTATCACCTGAAAATTACTTATTTCGAGTGAGTATTGAAACCTTTGTTATTTGTTCTAAAAGAAAAAGTTAAAAGAAAAAACTAGTAAAAGGTAACTTCATACCAAAATATATTTTGAGCACGAGATAATGGGATGGGAAGTATGTGTATCGTGGCGTTTTGAATTTGTTGCTTGTGATTTACTCGTCAAGATTATTGATTAAACTTTTCTGTTTTTCTATTTTTTGTGTTTCATAGCATTCCAAACTTCACGGTGCATATTGTTTAGGAATATTTCAAAATGGAAAGGACCCAACTACTCTTCTAGGAGGTATGTCAAATCTTTACACATGATTGTCATAGTTCCTGTTGGAATAAGCTTTTCTAGCTTGATCTGCGATTGAGGAGAGTTCTCTCTTTCCTTCTCTCTGGATCTATATATGACGATGATAAATTTCAATTTTTCTGATGTTTCTTTTGCACCAGGAATTATTGTCCGCAATACCCTTGTCACTTATGATCGTGAGAATTCAAAAATTGGTTTCTGGAAGACCAATTGCTCAGAGTTGTGGGAAAGACTTCATACAAATGGGGCTCCACCACATTCATCTCTAAGTGGCAGGAACTCAAATTCTGAAATGCCACCTACACTAGCACCTAGAGGCGAACCCCACTATATCATTTCAGGTATTGCAAGTTGTATGCCTTCGATGAACTGTTATGATAACTGTTTTACTCAAGGGTTGTTACAAGATGATATCAAACTAACTGTTCTCTTTCCAGTGAGGTTCCTTCAAACATCAATGTCAAGTACAAGCATAAGCCTCAAAATCTTAGCTTGTCTAGTTATTGAAAGTTGCGACTTTTGGAACGTTACCATAAATACAACTACATTTATGTGCGTGTATATATATATATATATATATATATGTTTCTTCAAATTCATTTTATTCATTTCTACTGAATTTGAAACAATTTATATACATCAGCTTAACACTATTTTGATCTCAGGAATCTGTGTCGTACCCATTTCTTTGGAATCTTTCTTCGTTCCTTTTATCACGTAAACTACGGCCCTAACCTCTCCTCCGTAGCACTCCGGCCCATCAAAGATAGTTAAATAGCGTCTATTACTAAACTCATTGGTACTATTACTCAAAATTTAAAGAATAAGGAAGTAATTTAGATTTCCATTTGTTGAAATAGGATAAAAGTTTTAGTAACATGCATGGTACAGTGTTTTATCTTGAAGATGAATTCTTTTGCTTGTTGATATTAACCTGAGATATTTGGGTTGGGACATGACCTGACTAAAGTTATAAGCAAACATTTGTTGAATCTTTAAAGCTGCACGTTTTGCCTCAAAGCTACCATTTTTCAATTAAGTGCTTAATGGTTTTGTCTTCTCATCAACTCTTCTGCAGACGAGCACCAAATTGGACAAGTAACATTTAAAATGGCCCTTAATATAAAGTACTCAGATCTGAAGATTGGTGTCACAAACCTAACCAAGGCCTTTGCACAGGCTTTAGGAATTGAGATTTCACAGGTTAGACAAATATTGACTGTGAAGGGTGTGCAGATTTATGACTGAAGTTATTTACTCTTTTCTTTCTTCTTTCTTCGTTTTCTTTTTTTTTTCCCCCCTTTGAGGTTTCATCTTTTCTTTAAACGACAAACCCCGTCATGCCAGGTTCGTTTGCTTAATCTCACTTCCAAAGGAAATGGTTCTTTCCTTGCATGGGCATTAGTCCCCTCAGGATCTTCGAACTACTTCTCTAAGAGAACTGCTCTTGTAAGTTTTCAATACATGTAGGTTCAGTGGACAATCGGTAGGCTAGTGGAAAACTGGACAGGTTAACAGAACTCCTTGCTAATGTTTTTGTTTCTGCCAACAGAGTATCATCGCCCAAGTTGCTGAGCATCGTATGCAGCTACCTGACAAGTTTGGAAGTTATAAGTTGGTTCAGTGGACAATCGAACCTCCTAATCGGTAGGCTATTTTCTCACTTTAGGGGCATTCGCTTTACTTTTTAGTTGCATAAAATATCCAATGGTGTGTGAGCTTGTTGACTTTCTTTCTTGAGTTAATCCTGACCATCACAATCCCTTTGGATGTACCATAATTGAAATGAGCACAAATATTGAAACCAACTTATGGCTTATTCACACTTTGTTCATGCGAAGTTGCAAAATAAGATCGTATAAAATTTCTTCCGAACTTTTAAATTGATCTGCCTAGCCTCAGGTTAATGGGTTTAGATGGCTCTCACCTTTCTTTCTTCATACAGTTCACAGTAAATTATGAACACATGCGGTATATCTTATATAATAGTATCGTTACGGAATGGCGCAGGATATGGCTGCAACAACATCACAAACTGGTGGTTTTAGTAGTTGTTATCGTTACACTGATTCTTGGATTATTGGCTTCTGGAATATGGTTTATTTGGAGACGTACACAGCAAACATTGAATTCATACAAACCTGTCAATTCTCCAGCTCCAGAGCAAGAATTACAGGCGTTATACAAAACTTGAATACTTGCCATGCAACTTAGATCAAAACAACCCCCACAGCAACATAATTTTGTTGTTCCATGTTATTTCTTACTCTTCTTGTTGATGAACATTTCAAATTTGTGTGGAAGTGGAACCATTTAGACGATCAATACAGTTCATCTTACTGTTTACGACCTCTTTTTCTTTTTGTCCTGTTGATGCGATCGATATAGTACAATTAACTTGCTTAAATGGATTAATTGCTGAATCAACTAATGCAATGCAAGCTGATTGTATTTGTTTTAAGTAGCAATTGCAGTTACCTAATTTAGATGCTTCTAGTCACAAGTCACGCACCTACACCTACCTTTTGCAATGATCATATTTTCTTGTTTGAATATTATAAGATGGAAAAAGAAACACAAGGTCAATGCTAAAAGTAAATAGATTAGGAACAATCTAATTGTCACTCGTGATGCACATGTATCTGTTAGACTTCGACATTGCTTTGCCTCCTGCAAAACGAGGCGGACGTCGTTTGACTCCGCCAGGTCAAACATGCATATGCGGAGCAGATTTCTTGGAAAATCTCCTATTCCACCAAACTCGTAAACAAGTTTGTAGTCAATTATTACCCAACTGAATTTCATTGACAAGAAATACCCTTCAAAATTCCATATATAACATTAGAATATCATTTTTTAAATTCTTCGGGCTCGTTATTAGTTCATGTTTTCACAATGTTACTCCTTATTACAGACTTGGGGTTTCTTGGTCATCACCTAACCTTACAGTGGGTGACAACTGACAAGTGATGTCGATCTCTTGCAAGTTAAAAGCTAAAAGTAATAAATGATGCCTACTCGTTGACTCTGTAGTTTAATAACAAGTAACGCTATTGGATGGTTGGTTGAATTTTCCTCCTTCCATCTTTATGCTGCCATTTACCTTGTCTGTCTTTTATCATAGTTAAAAAGACATTAAAACATCTAATACACAGAGTGAGCATGCTATCTTTAAAACATATATTTTTATTTTAATTCTCAAATATTGAACTTTCTATTTCAATTTTACTAATTATTTTATATTAGAAAATTTTAATAAATTCAAAATAATATATCAAGTTTCCCATGTACAAAATTTTTAACATTAAAAATCTTATCATATAATTAAAGTTAAATTTAAAAATTTTAAAAATAAGAAAATATTTAATTAAATAACTGAACCGAAATTAACAGTTTCATTTAAAAGTTGTGGGATTCCTGTACTTCCTATCACTTATTTCCAGGACAGATTCCAGAAGAGCTTCCTGGAAAATTGTGAAAGTCGACATTCCCATTGATGACTTCTCTTTCGTTTAACATCGTGGGAGCGAATCTTTCATTTCTGGTCAAACTAGAGGCATGAAGTCGGAAATAGTAAAATGCAAATGCCACCAAAGCAAAATGAACAAATCACCACCCCTTTCATATTTAATGTCACAATGAACTTCACAGCGTATTCTATGAGACTATAACTGTAATTTCCAAAATTTTTGAGGTACATAAGTTCATTGAAAACGTTAAAAAGAATATGTATACTTATATACTAGTTATTATTATTAACATAAATTTTGATTACAAAATATTTCACAAGATCACGTTAAGAGTAAAAAGGGTGTGCCTTTGTACAAGACTCTCTATTTTATAAGGTTTAAAGGAAGATCACCAATTATAAGTAACATTTCTTATAAAAAGACTATTTCTATAATTTAAATTTTTAATTACAAAAAGCAACTTTATCAATTATTTCAACGCTAGTTTTCACGTAATCATATTAAGACTATTACTACCATTTTAACTTTCTAATTGAGAACAAAAGAAGAATGTTTTACTATAATTAAAAACCTTTTTCTTTCTACCTAGTAATCAACAAGGGTTGAAATATTAAGTTTCATTTGTGCTAAAATTAGTAAATGTTTAGTGTCTTGTAAGGAAAATATAAATAATTGCATACTTTCAAGAATTTACTAATCGTTGATGTCCAAGTCCAACATGAAGACAACAAACTTCATATTTAATGAAAGAGTTGGTGCATAATTGCGTTACATGTCAGATTATCCGAACAACCAAAAAACTCTCCACATATGACTAGTTCAAAAAACCATATTCCTTTCCAACGGTCCAACAGACAAAATTCCAGGTTAACCGGTAATTTAAAATGACAAGAAACTAATAATTCGTATTCTGTTACCAAAAATGAAAAGACATCATTGACTATATCTAATCACAAGAATGTCCTGATACTGAACCCACCCTTTTATCTTACATGTAACTAACATCATTATAAAAATGTTACCAAATTATTATTTAACTGTTTCAACCAAGTTGGACATGACTGACAAAACGAGCAAGGGAGAACACCATACACCAGGCTGAAATCTCAGTTGGGAAATAAAAAAGATTCAATCTTTCTCACCTTTTCTCTTCAGCATATCATCTTCTTTGCATTTCTCAGGTACCCTTTTCGTTTTTTGATTTATCTAGTTTAGGGTTTTCTTTTCTTGCTCGTTGATGGAATCGTCCGCTCTGCCGGCGATTTACTGCCAGCAGTTTAGGTTCAATTCAAGTTTAAGCTTCTGTTTCAGTCGTGACTTTCAATTCAAACAACCCAAGAATTTGTTACTTTCTTTAGTTTCCCCCTGTGAATTTGGATCATTGTGTTCATGGAATTTTAGTATCTTCTGCTCATAGACAAGATAATTATGAATGTTCTTTCCCTTCTAAGCCGTTATTTGACCACTTGTTTTCGTCTAATTCTGTCATATAATTATGGGAAGATGATTAACTTTCAAGGTTCGTTTTGAACTGCTCACCGATCTTAGCTTATTCACGTTGTTTCAATTATTGGGGTTTTGAGTAAATCTGGTAATTTGTTCGTAGTTTGATCCTGGCATAACTACGTTGGATTAGGTTTGTGATCTGCTGGACGTTTTCTCTGGCAGTGTGGTGATTTGGTGAGTGCTAGTGTGGACAGCTGTTGTAGGGAGGGAAAGTTGAATTCTAACTTGCAATTTAGTGTTAGACTGTTTAGAAGAAACCAGTGAGAGGACACACGTCCCAGAGCAACATGGAAATATTGAACGGAAATGCAGTGAACGTGTGGTTTTACTACCCCGTTATGGGAAGGTTGCAGTTAATGAGTAATAGCCTGGATCTAGAAGTTATCTTTTGGAAGTGTGAATATAAAAGGCAGGATTCCCAATTAATTTTTTTTCTGGAAAATAGCTATTCAATCATTATAGTTGTCGAGTATTTGTGAGGTATACTGCTGCTTGGCACATTGAGAATTTAATATATTAGACCTATGCCAAAAGGTTGTAGATTTCTAATGCTAAGTTATTAATTTGCTTTTGCAGAAGAATTTAGAACTTCAGGCTGTTTGGTAGCTGAAATTGTGCAGTAAAAAATTTCCACATTCTAGGTTGCTATTTGCAGACTAGTAATTATTCATGCAGATGGTAAGTGACTTATAGATAAAATTTTAATATGGATTGGTAGAGTGATATAGCATGCATATTAGTTATCCACCTAAGAAGGACAAGTGCGATGAAGGTGAGGATCATTACTAAGGTCTGCACGATAGAACTTTCGAAAATGGATGTACTATTATTCTTGGTACAGTAACAAAATTCCTTTAGAGTGTGTTACTGTGTGGTTATTGCACATTTTTCCTTTAGTATGGGAGAATAGTTATATATAACATTCCTGGTTATAAGTGGAAATTCATATCCTGTACTGCATCATTTTGGTAAAACCTTGAGACACTTATGATTTTGGATGTCCGCATAGGAAAGCACTGGCTCCTGTTACTACTTTTATGTAGATGGACATTCCTTTTTCTCTCGCCTCACTAAGCCATGTTGATAAACTTTCAGGAAGATTGGCAACCTCGCCTTTTCTTTTCTTCCCTATGATCATGCTTAACAACCTTTAGATGGGTTGTTGGTGCATCACCCCTGCTAGTAAGCTATGGATACAGACTGCTTATCTATGCACTCTGGTTTTTAGCTTTTCTCTTTTTCGTAAAATTGTTACTTGGATGGTTCACCATTTTGTCCAACTATTGACATCTAGAAATTTCTGAGATGGTAATTTAAATTTTGATTTCTTACAGGGTATTTCTAGTTAGAGCATCAGCTGGAAATGCCATATATGGCTTGGTAATTGTGTTTCAAGAGCGAGGTCTGTGTTACAGCAAATATTATTAATGTGGATCATTACAGTGGTGTAAGGATTTTAAGATTTTGGTGAAAGGTACATCTCATACTTTTCTTTCTCATGCGATTATATCCTTTACTTTGAATGATAAATGAAATTGGCATCTTTCTCTGTTATGCAGTGTTTTGCTTCCAAAAGTCTATGGCTGGATGGGGAATAGGATATTCATATTAACAATGTGATTTCACTTTTAAGAAACTTTGTATTTCAAGCATTAGGATTTGACTAAATCCCTTATTACAAGTAATTCTTTTGTGCTTTGGATTTGATATTTCTTCACAACTCTTCACTTGATGGAGGCAAAATTATATTTCTTTCTCAATTTCAGATGCTTTGGCAAAGATGATCGACAATATTTGCAATGATGTCTAAGGGTCTTTTGTGTATTCCAACTCTTATCGTTGAACACCAACTTTAGATATCTGGTAAAAGTTAGAAAGGAAAAGTTCCTCTGTACAGAATGTGAGCCTTTCTGTTGTATGCACTGCAAAGTGGTTATGATGCCTGCTGCATAATCTCCTAATTAATTGTTACTTGTTTTGTTATTATAATCAGGTCTTATAAATATCTATTTATTTTTGACATCTATTGTCATCCTTATTCATTTCTTTGGGACTCTCAGATTTTTTGTTGATGTAGGTGACATGGAGATATCAGTGTTAAAAGTCCTTGTCAACAACATTACTTCATTTCTACAATTGTCGTCTTTGGATAACATAAACTTGGACCCAGTACAGAAGCCTTATTGGAAAGCAGAGGAGATTTTGAAGCTGCTAAGGCCAATACTTGCCGCTATTATTGATTCTGAAATAGCTTCTGATGAACTACTCAGTAAGGCATTTATTGAATTGGGTCAATGTGTCGATGAATTGAGGGATCTGTTTGAAAACTGGCAGCCATTGTCAAGCAAAGTTTATTTTGTAAGTTCATAATGTAGTCTTGTGGATTTAAATTGAAACTGTATCTTATTCAGAATTTTCCTAACTTTAAGTTGTTTGGTTGGCATCTTTACTGGTGGTCCATGTTCTGACATTGCACATGCCTTTTCATATGCAGATACTAGGGCTCTGCATCATATAAATTAGCCTATTTTCTCAAATTTCTTAAGAATTAGCATCTTCCTCCAATGCACAAAAATTTTAAGGATTAATGCATTTTCTTAATATGCCGGGAATGTTTGGTTCTTTGATGTTTAAAATGAGTTGCTTATAGGGGAACCCACAACTCCTGCAATACCAGTATCTTCTCTATCTTCCCACTGCTCTTGATAGGCCGTCTAAAAGAACTCACTGATCATTTTATGTATTCAATTTTGCTTGGTTTCCAATCCCAAGTTAGTATCTTACTTAATGGTCGCGGGTCTTTGCTGATGGTGATAATGGTGGTTAAATGGTATATGATGCCGATAACAAAAGTTGTAAGCTAAAAGACAACATTCATCCAACTGCAATGAAAGGTCAGCGGGGCTTTATGATCTATTTTTATGACAAAAATGGGAATTTTATAGTCATTAAGTTGATTTTTTTTAGATTGTTGTGTTCAACTTTGGGATTTAATTCAGAAAATACTGTTATGAACTGGTCGCAGGTCTTATTTACATGTCATCAGAACTTAACACTTTTACCGGGCCTTTATTCCAAACTGAGGTTCTATCATTCGGATTTGTCATACCTGTGTAAAGGGCAGACTGTTAACAGAGATGTTGCCCTAAACCTCTATAGCTTCCCTCAGAAAGCCGTTCTTCTACCCTTTTTATATTCTTTGAAATATAATATCCATGGAGTCCTAGCAATGACTATTTTAGCAGAATGATGTAAGTTTCAACTATAAAAACTTCCATTTTCTAGATGTCTCTTGATCTGCTGGAAATGAGAAGTTGCTTCTGGCAGAGACTTACTTGTTTGACTAGTTTCAATCTCTGAGTTTGTTTTTGTGCAATGCATTGGCCAAAGAGTTCTTTTTTTCCTTTTTACTTTCCTTTATTTTTTTAGATGAAAATCTTAATTTTCTCCTTTCAGTTCTCGTTTTGTCAAAATTTGTGCCTGTCCCTCCAGAAAATGATTATTTCTGTATGAATTAAACATTTAATTTTGCTTATGAGAAATTCATTCTGGCCTTATTTTCTGATCATGTTCTGTCAATGTTGTCTAGGTGCTGCAAATTGAATCATTGTTATCCAAGGTTAGGACATTAGGGCTCAACATCTTTTCTTTATTGAAGGCTTCCCATGAACATCTTCCAGATGAGCTAAGTTCGTCATCTGTTGAGGTAAGTTTCCTCTTTCAATCTTGTTGTAAGATCATATAACTTTTCTTACAGGTAGACCATAAACTGCTCATTTCTGTGGATGATTTTATGGTCAAAATGCCATCTTAATGGTTCATATAGTGAAAATCCGTGTGTTGGATTTTAGGGAGTAGTTGCTAAGGTAGGGAAAGTAAGGGGGCTAAATTCTCTCATAATGTCTAACGATTTGAATAGCTGATTGCAGTTCTGCATTCAGAAAATTAAGAATATGGGGTATGAACAAACGGCATCTACCCTTAAAGAAGCTATAAAGGTGCAAGCAGATGGTGTTCGACACAGTTCAGAGATCTTGTTGAAAATTGCTGAGAGCTTGAACTTGAAGTCCAATCAAGAGATTCTGATTGAAGCAGTGGCCCTTGAGAAGTTGAAGGAGAATTCTGAGCAAGCTGAAAAAATTCGTGAAGCAGAATTAATTGAGCAAATGATTGCTATTGTAACATGCATGCACGATCACCTTGTTCTGACAAAACAGTCCGAGACCACTAGCCCAGTTCCAATACCTAATGATTTTTGTTGTCCCCTTTCTCTTGAGTTGATGACAGATCCAGTGATTGTGGCATCAGGGCAAACCTATGAACGGGCATTCATAAAAAATTGGATTGAGCTTGGGCTTAATGTGTGTCCTAAGACACGGCAGACTCTTGCCCACACTAATCTCATACCTAATTACACTGTCAAGGCCCTTATTGCTAACTGGTGTGAATTAAACAATGTCAAGCTGCCTGATCCGGCGAAGTCTCTGAATTTCAGCCAATCCTCGTCTCTTCTTGTGCATGCGGAGTCTGGTGTAGCCCAGGATCCCCACGCATTTTCTCAATTTAGGTCTAACCAGCCTACATCACCTGAGTCAACTCACCCAGTAGTTTCACCCGGTAAGATCAAGATGCTCCCCGGTGGAATTAATCGAGAAGGAACTTCTCCTCGGCATCCCAGGTCTACTTCCGAGGGTTCCTTGTCAAGTGTAGTGGGAAATGGGCAGGCATCAGATATTGCGCGATTTTCTGTGCTAAATTCTGACGAACGGCCCGCTAATTTGGAAGAATGGAGTAAGGGTTCGGTTGATGACACCTCAGCATCACCGACTAAAAAACAAGTACCAAGTTCTTTTGGGCAAGAAGAACCTGCTCATATTAGAAGTGCCTCAGCATTGCCATCTAATATGAATTCTCAAGGCACAGCAAGGGATGCTAGTGAGTCTTCAGATGTATCAAACCATCTTTGTTCTTACAGCAGTGACACTTCTGGGGAGGTAAAAGCAGAGTCACGAGCATCTACGCCCTCAAGCATCCCTCAAAGGGAGCCTGCGTTCTCGCCCCGTTTGTTTGAGATACGGTCTCGAAGTCAAACTCTCTGGCGCCGTCCATCTGATAGGCTTGTGCAAAGGATAGTTTCTTCTCCTACTATTGAAACAAGGACTGATCTCTCTGGCGTCGAAACTCAAGTTAGGAACCTAGTTGAGGGGTTGAAAAGCCCTTCAATTGACACTCAAAGGGAGGCAACAGCTGAAATCAGGATGCTTGCTAAACACAACATGGATAATCGAATTGTGATAGCAAATTGTGGAGTCATTAACTTGTTGGTTGATTTACTTCGGTCATCAGACACAAAGATTCAGGAAAATGCTGTCACTGCACTTCTTAACTTATCAATTAATGACAACAACAAAGCTGTAATTGCTAGTGCAGGTGCTATTGAGCCCCTGATTGATGTCCTTAAAACAGGAAGTCCTGAAGCTAAGGAGAACTCAGCTGCTACACTCTTCAGCCTCTCTGTTATTGAGGAAAATAAGATCAGAATCGGAAAATCTGGGGCGATTGGACCACTTGTTGATTTACTTGGTAATGGAACTCCCAGGGGTAAAAAGGATGCAGCCACAGCTTTATTTAATCTCTCAATTTTCCATGAGAACAAGGCGCGAATTGTGCAAGCTGGTGCAGTTAGGCACCTTGTGGAGTTGATGGATCCAACAGCTGGGCTAGTTGACAAGGCAGTGGCCGTTTTGGCAAATCTTGCAACGATACCTGAGGGAAGGAGTGCTATCGGTCAGGAGGGTGGGATTCCATTTCTTGTTGAGGTTGTTGAGTTGGGTTCTGCAAGGGGAAAGGAAAATGCAGCTGCTGCTCTTTTGCAGCTTTGTACCACCAGTGGTAGGTTTTGCAATATGGTGCTGCAAGAAGGTGCTGTCCCACCATTGGTGGCTTTGTCACAGTCTGGCACCCCAAGGGCCAAAGAAAAGGTATATAATTGACAATGCTCTTCATTCTAATCTGTTATTTTTGGCTGAAATACGTTTCCTCGTGCCTGCAGGCGCAGGGGCTTCTTAGTTACTTCAGAAATCAACGACATGGTAATGCTGGGAGGGGCTGATTCAGCGAGAGTAGCACCCCAACGTTTTGATTAATGCAATTCATATGGTGTGTATACATTTGGTTTTACTGCTCGAATTTTGAACATTGTTTGTAGAGAAGAATTGATATATGGAGGACATCATTGATTCTTGTGAAAACATTTTACATGTGAAAATATACTGTTTGAGTTTAGCCATTGCTGAGTGCTTGAGCAGACAATACCCATTTTGGATCTCTCATTTCTATGCACATTATGGTAGTGCACCCGTTAAATCCATAGGTAATTACTTTCTATAAGCCAAAAAAAGAAAATTATTAAATTTGGACTTGCTGAAATATTTCCTTTTCAGTAGAAAAGGAGGGACTATGCTCTATATGTTCACTAATTGTGGGAAAATTTTGGCTGGAATTATTTGATTATTTATTTTAGTAAAGACAAATTAAAATTGACAGCCCCTGAACCAACCAAATCAGTCTATCGGGGCCCGAGGATCGTGGACGCATTCTTTGTACACAAAAAAGGAAACGTAAGCTCCATTGATCCTGGGTTGAAGCACGGCTCGGATGTGCCTCGGTGTCTCATCCTTGCTTCTCTGCCAAATGGAGCATGGTCTGATATATTTCGTGATATCCCTTTGAATGGCCTTCAAGCTTCTTGATTGTTGCTGTCACACCAGAATGTCCTCCCTGTTCCTGTGCACTGTCATGAACCAAACCCCACCACTCCCCTCGCTTTCCATCTAAGTACTTCCTCCCGTCATTCAAACACATTAGATGACATCTTTCTCTCCTGTAACTCTGTAATCATCTTCCTCAAGTCAGGTTCAGTACAACTATCAACTACGATTAACAATGTTAGACAATAATTCAGTGTCAATAATATTGAAGATTACAAGCTGTAGAAGCATCAAAAGCTATTTTAGTGTCGTGTGAGCTACGTGGAAAATCACTTGTGTATTCAAATTGAAATTGTAATTGTATATGCTCCTCATTCTGTGAATGCCTTCTACTTTGTTGCTTCTGCAAGTTCTTTGGGTCAATCCTATTTAACCAGTCACGATGGTTTTTTGATCAAGGTTGATGTTGGTTGTGTAGTCTTGAAAAATCTTGAGTCAGGCCTATGAAAGGAAGTCAAAATGCTGAAAGTCACATTGGAAATTTTATATCAGACAAAGTGGAAAACAGAATCTGACCTCGACATTATTATGCCATTCTCATTCATGCATCAATTGGTTGACAGTGGAATGGTTAATAAACAGTTTCCTTCTTAGTAATATATATATAGTGCATCGAAAATTGCGGAAGAAGAACCAGAAATAAGGATATATTCCTCAACTTCACCAAGAGTAAGACCAAGTCTTAGCAGACTGACGCAACAATATCCATAGAAGTGGTGAAGCAGCCATGGCAGCGAAGCAAACACCCTACTTAAGATCATGACGTCCCTTCATCACTTAATTTTCGTACAGTATCAGTAATGAAGCATCGGCCAAAGGCTCCTCACAGTGAAAAAGAGGATGGTTCTTGAAAACATAAAATCTAGATTAACGACTTGTCCCAAGGAAAGCATGGCTTCCAACTTGCAGATAATTGTTTCCATGATTATAATGTACAGGGAATAAACCTGTAAATCCAATTGATGAAAAGTAGTGAAAAGATAATGATTAATCATTTTGTAAGTCCCAGTCGGATATCTTATAATCACTTTATTTAATTCATGCAGTTAAGTAATAAGTAAAGAATATTTATAATATCATGATATTCTAATTTTTCTTATGAAAAATGTATAATAATTATTTTTAATGAATCTATTAAATAAATATTTAAATATACATAAATTGCATAGATCAAATAAAGTATTTATCGAACTATTGACTAAGAACTAAATAATAAGTTCCACTGAAATGACTAACAAAAAGTCTTTTATCATAAAAAGATCTTATTCTTTATAAAGTTTTAGGAAATCTTAAAATTCAAAATATGACCTCAAATACAAACTTCCAAATGCTAATACAGGAGAATAACTAAACAATAAGTCAATAAACAAACAGTACTCCTTATTGATGTGAAGACCATAATACAACGATTGATTGAAGTAGGTTTTAAGAAGTAATGAGTTGACGGAATAAGTTCAAGGGCATTTAGAGGTGCCTTTGGAGTTCTTCTTGTCTCTATAGCAGGGACACTCTGACTTGTTGCCGTAAGTACCAGAAGGAACACACTTGCACTCGTTGCAGCATATCATACAATAGTCGAAGCATCGTTTCTGGTATCCTGCCTTGGAGCACCGACCCCCACACTTTGACTCGCATGAACCTTCTAGACATCACAAGAGAAAACACGTTATTAGCCCATCTTAATCATCATATATCACTGAAAATCACAATATCAAGTCAGACTGCAAGTTTAAACACTGCCTACAAGTTCAAAGAAGTTAAACCAAAGCTCACAAACAATCACAAGTCAAAACCCTTCATCGTATGTATGGGCATGCGTGCATTCTTTTGCCCGTATGAGTCAAATATTCTACTCGCACGCTGGGGAATAACATACCTGGAACAGGGACGGTTGGTCCATTCTCGACACTAGCAATGGCTGGTTCAAGGAGAGAGCAGCTAAGAACCATCAAAAGAAGCAGCAAAGTGGCAATCGCAGGCCTCATTTTCGCCGTCTTATGAAGATGGTTGCAATAAAAAGAGCAACTGGTCTCTTACTATAAGACTGTCCAAAGCTTTTAAGGTGATGGTCACTTCAAAGAGATTAGACCCATATTTATACTTGCTTGCTTACACTCATGAGGAACTTGTTTTCACGCAAGTATTTGAGGAAAGGAAATTGCGTATATTGGTGCGTCCACCAAATGAGGTAGTTGTCACGGAGAATATTAGGAACGACTAGTGAGTACAGCTTTGGTACAGCTATTATACATGGAGGTAAGATGCTGGTGAAGGTGGGCACTGGGTTCCATACTTTGTCTTCACTTGGGAAGCTGGTTCTGTAATAAGATTTTTTTGCCGTAGAGAAGCTTACAAGCACTTTCTTTCTTGAGTTTATATATTGAACTGCTAGTTTTTCAGCTGATAAATTACAATCTGTTGAACTGCCTAGTTCAGATTCCAACTAAAAATATAATTTTAAAATACTAGTGGAGTTATCTATATTCGTTTCTCCTGCTTCACTATACTCAAACCTTGATTGGAGTAGCAGTATTACATAGTCGTAGTAAATCAATATGTTACTGACTATTTCAGTGACTTTAATATATTCATCTTATATTTTGGTCAAAGTAAGTGTCTCCATGAATGTACTTCACTGCTACCTCGTGTAGTTCAATATTCTAACTGGCCGCTTGGCTCTTGCACGAGTACACGCTGTAATATGTCAACTCACTTGTGTCTGGCAAATATTTTATTCTAGTTATGATTTAATTTTTTCAAATCCTCTTTAATTGTTGTGTTATTTAGTACTTGATATTATTTCATCAATAATTTCTTACCAAACGTATTTTATTAATTGATATATTACAATATTTTATTTTGCACTAGGCACTCCTTAAAAATTTTAATTGAAGTAAATATAATTTACATTCCGAGAAGTAATTTTGAAAATTCATATAAATTATATAAAAAAAGTTGGCATTTTTATTAAATAAAAAAAGCAAGTTGTTAATTATATATTTTAAATTGCTGCATCTCTAATCTACTTGGTTATTTTAATTAGTTACCGTTGACAACAATAATTTATAACCAGTACTAATGCTAAGATTTGTTAAATTGCCTGCAAGTAGAATGACATTGAGATGCAAACTGTAGCTTTAATAGGAAATTATCTTCATAGGATGCAGCCTCCTCCGACTTCCACTTGTTATATTCGGTGTCCGAAGAGTGGCAAGAAGAAATCGGAGAGAAAGCTGCATAGTTTTCGGGAAAACGTATCTAATCAACTTTATTTGCAAAGCCATATGATATGTTTGTCAAAGGATCAAGTAACATAGAAAAGCAGGCCAAAGTCTCGATGGAAGAATCTAAAGGAGAGGTAATACATTATCAAAAGGGTAAATCATGAGTGGTGGCAAACTGCCTATCACAAAAAGAAAAAGAAAAAAAAGATTACGCGGCCTCCTGAATGCTTATCAGGATTAGAATGTGGAACGTTTGATTCTTTGACGTAGTCTCAGAGTTCCTAGGATCAAAATAGTAAGTTTACTTTCAGATTAATTAAGTTTGCAATGAGAAACTTGCTAGAGTTATATATAGTTCTACGTTCACCTAGCATTTTTTTTCCACAAATTTAAGCGAACAACTCGTGTGCTTGGACTTTCCATTCGAAGTTTTGATTTCTTGTTTCTTTTGACCTGGCTTTCCTGATATAATGATTCAACTTATATATACTTCCCTGTCACCATCTATTGCATTTGAAATCGGTGAGCTTTTTTCTGCAGCCATTACCAAATAACGATTTCAATCTCCCAAGTAACAGGAAGAATTTACATTTTCACCCAAGTATTCTGTTGGTTTAATGTGGTGGTTTTTGGTTATTGTGGCTGTGGGACATGATTGGAGAAGATATAGCTTTTAGCGACAACGTCGTGAAGAAGAAACTGACTATAATAAGTGGTGTCCAGATATAGGTGATATAACAAGCTTTATTTCTTAGCTCAATAAGTATAGTAGCTGTCTTACATCGAATATAAAAGATCTCGTATATTTAACAACTGCTAACAACTTTCTAACTTGAAAATATAGATAACGTTATACTATTTTCTAATGATAAAAAATAAACTTGAAACTGAAACAACAGATTTTTAGGCACGTCTAGCACTCCTTCTTGTCTCAATAGCTGCTGAGCTTTAATGTCAAAATAATTCATCTTCTTGCTGTTGCTCAGTTGCTGCTTTTGCCTCTTCATTTCGTGACTTGCAAATCTTCTCCATATGCCTAATTTATCCACATTTTTTGCATTTGATATCAGGCCTCCACCAACATTTTCTTTGTAGGTGATTTGTTTTTTTGCAATGTTGGCATAGTAGATATGAATCATCATTGTTTATGTTTTTGTTGTTGTTGATCTTGTCAAAATTCTTGTTTTATCTCCTCTTGAATTTTTTTCCTTTGCTTACAGAGCACCTTTAATGGTTCAATCTTCTCTCATCATCCTCCTTTGTTCTTATGCCTGTAGTACGTTTACTAATTCTACCAAAGATATGCTTGATAGATCCTTAGCTTCTTCTAATGCAGAAATTTTAGATTCATATTTTTCAAGTAAGGTTACAAGAACTTTTTGCATTATTCGTTCTTCAGAAAAATCCTTACTTAATAACTTCACCTTGTTTACTATGTCAAGCAACTTATCGGAGTATTATTTAATGATTTCTGACTCTTTCATTTTCAGCATTTCAAATTCTCTGATCAAGTTAAGCACTTACATGCTCTTTGTTCTTTCATTACCTTGGTATTCCTTTTTTGAGGAAATCCCAGATATCCTTCGCCGACTCTAGATTCATAATTCTTGTGAATATGATGTTTGAAACAGCAAAAAACAAGCAGCTTTGGCTTTAGACTTCCTATTTTTCCTTTCTTTGTGCACCTTGATTTGAGCCATTGTAGGATTTGTTGGTAATGGAGGCCCTTCATAGTCTTCCTCCACAGCTTCCTAAACATCCATAGCATCAAGATGAGCTTTCATTCGAACAACCTAAACTTGATAGTTTTCAGCATCAAAAATTAGTGATGCACCGTGAGATAGTTGTGTTTCAACCTCTATTGCTTGAAGATGGCTGTAATTCTTATTGTAATTATGAGTTGTAAATCAGGTTTATGTTTTGGTTTCACTCATCTCATAGGTCCCTCAAGAAAAAATGCTTTGATACCATTTTGTTGGTTTAATATGGTGGCTCTTGGTTATTGTGACTGTGGGACATGATTGGAGAAGATGTAGCTTCTAGCGACAGTGTCGTGAAGAAGAAATTGACTATGGTAAGTAGCATCCAGATGCAGGTGATATAGCAAGCTTTATTTCTTAGCTCAATAAATAGAGCAGGTATCTTACATAGATTACAGAAGATCCCATATATTTAGCAACTACTAATAACCTTCTAACTTTAAAATATAGGTAACGTTATACTATTTTCTAATGATAAGAAAATAAACTTGAAACTGAAACAATAGATTTTTAGGCACATCTAACGTATTATTTTTGGACTCTGGAGTTGGTTGTTAGCTGATTAACCTTACACTGAAATAGATTTCTCTAATTTCAAATACTGAAAGATCTCTACAAGTCAGAAAATTTTGAAGAATGAGAAGTTGACAGGAAGTTATACCTTGAACGCTTGAAGATCTCATACGTCAAGATTCTCTGAAGCTGTCAAGATGCTAATGGTAAAAAGCTAATTTTTGATAATGGTTATAGTCATTAGTGTCTGAAAGGCAACATAGTAGTCGCATTTTTAACTAGTGCATGAGTACGTGATTTTCATCTTTTTTGAATTTGACATAGGCAGAATAGGTTACAACCTGCGACAATTAATCTCAAAAGGAACTAAGTAGATTATCAACATAGGAAACTAATCCTGAAAGGATCATTTCTCAGTTGAAAGGATCATTTCTCAGTTACTAAACAAAAAGTTGACATGGAAGAAAAGGAATATCTCAACACCATATCAAGTTATATCAATTATCAAATTTCTAAATTACAAATTGTAACATAATAATGATAGATTATTAAGGTAATTATAATAATTGATTGATACGAATCACGATAGCCCAACAACTTTAATTTAAATCTGGTGTTATTATATGATCATATCTATTATCTGTACATATGAACAGTTATCTTCTCTGCACTTTATTTATGTATTATCTTTGTACTTCATTAAACACTAAGAAATATAGAGTCTCTTTATGGTATCAAAGCATCATAGGTTTCATAGCCACAACTATGTTAGATATTGATTGCTCTCCCACCACAACCATTGTCACCTCTTCTTCTTCTCCAATAATGCCTCCCCTGCCAACACCATCTCCCAATAAAAGTTTCATCCTTAAACTGGCTTCTTCTAAGTTTTTCTTATGGCAAACATAATTTTTACCCTTTCTTAGTTGTCATAATCTTGAAAGTCACATTGATGGCTCCATACCTCCTCCTATATAAGTGATTGGTGACGTTTAAAGTCCTGCATATAAAACTTGAAAGAAGAATGACAAACTTGTTTTGGCATAGTTGGTTGCTTCATTATATCAGTTCGTTCTACCTTTAGTCATGAACATCGATGCTACTCAAGTTGCTTGGGTCAATATTGTGCAAGCATTCAATGTTGGATCTTTTCCTCAAATCCAGACTCTTAAAAATAATCTCTAAATAATTGAACAATACAGTACTGAAAATGTTGCTCAATTTTTTGAATGTGTTAGAAACTATTATGACAATCTGATTTCTCTTAATGCCACTGTGAGCATAGATGATCCAGTTCAATCTATTTTGCAGGGGTTTCACTCAACCTTTCAACCCTTTGTTCAAGCAATTAATGCTCAATTAATCTCTTATGGTGAACGTTGTGGTCTCACCTTAGTGGAGAAACAACAACTGTAAATGGAGAATTTTCCTCTTACGTGTCCTCTTATGATTCATTATTTGATTCATCAGTCATCTTGTGGACGAGAAAAAGGAAGGCGTGGAGGAAATTCTGGTAGTTGATCTTTTACGTTTGTGGCCTGTTTCATTTGTAATGGTTAAGGACACTTTGTCAATCAATGTCCTTCTCCTAAACTCTAAAGTGACTCTTCCTCTATTTGTTGTTCATCCACATAATTTTCACTAGCCTCAAATCTTACTTTCACTCAACCCTCTTCTCCTTAACAATTGTGGATTGTGGATTTTGGTGCCACCCATCATATTACGGCTGACTTGGAGAACCTTGCCATCTATGATGAATTCAATTTTCCTAATCAAGTTCAACTTACGAATGGTAATCACCTTTCCATTTTTAATATTGGCTCATTATTGTTCTCTTTGAACAAATATTTGTTTACAATCTTTGATATTCTCCATGTTTCCTCTGCTTTATTATTTGTTAGCCATTTTACTCGAACCAACAATGTTTCCATTGAATTCTTTTGTAATTGATTTATCATAAATGATCTTCAGTCTTAAAAGATTTTACACAAAGGACAAATTAGAATGGACTTTACTCACTTTCTTTACAACTTTTGACTAAATCATCTTCTTCTATATAGACCCATCACGTCACTTTTAATACTTGACATGCTCGTCTTAGCCTAGACTCATCTCGAACAGTACAACAAACACTCAGTTCCAATAGTCTTTCTTTTTCTTCTCCCAAATCTATGCATTTATGGTCTACTTGTAGTTTAAGTAAAATTCATAAACTTCCTTTTCATATTTCTTACAATAAAACCAATATTACATTAGATCTTGTGTGTTCTAATCTTTGGGGTCCTACCCCAACCCCATCTGTAGATGGTTTTTCCTACTATGTATTGTTTTTTGATCATTTTAGTAAGTACTGTTGGTTACTTTTTATTCGTTATAAATCTGAAGACTTTAATTGTTTTATTAAATTTTGTTTTGTTATTGAAAATTATTTTAGATGCCCTATAAAGCAATTTCAAAGTGATTGGAGTTATGAATACTAAGCCCTTACCAAATAACTTAATGAAAATGGCATCTCTTATTGAAATGCTTGTCTGAAAACATTTGAACAAAATGGTTGCACTAAACATAAACATCGACCCATTGTTGAAACATGTTTGGCTCTCCTTAATCATCCCTCAAGGCTAATATCATTCTGGACTCATGCCTTTGAAACAACTACTTACATTATAAACTACACTACTATTAAACCATAAAACAATATACTCCTTACTTTTTTGTCAACCTCCAAATTAAAATGAATTGCATGTATTTGGGTGTTTATGTTATCCTTGGTTAAGTTCATATACTCCTCATAAGTTATCTCTTTGTTCTTCTCCTTGTATATTTCTTGGCTATTCTTAAATATTTAGGGGATACAAATGTTATGATCTTGTCACTCACAAAATTAATTATTCACCCCATGTATTGTTTAATAAATAGGTGTTCCAAGTTGAGTCGTCAACCATCACCGGCAACAATCCACCATAACTCCTAGTTTCTTTACCAATAAATAACCTCACGCCATTAATGCATAACTCTCCTTCTACTCATCAACACGATAGCCCCATCCATACACACACCTCATCCCTCCAAAGGGTCAGTGCCATCCTCTTGCCCAACACATTTAAGTCATTCATTAATGGACTGCTCTTATCCTAGACCCAGCTCTCCACATCCTCTGAACTCACCAAACTTTACCATTTCACCAAACCTTATCTCATCGTATGACCCTTTAAATCTTCAACCACACCAACCACAATCTGCTTCCATCTCTCACTCAAATCGAATCAATCTTCAAGTGGATTTGTTTGACTATAACTTGCAATGTAACAAGCTCTAGCCTTACGTGTCATGGGTCCAATGTGGTTCTATCTTCCCAAGGTGTGGGAAGAATAAAACTGTGAGGCCTTGGCTGGGCCAAGACCCAAAGTGAATAATATCTGTGGGCGGGTAGTCTAAGACTGTTACAATAGTATCAGAGCCAGTACCAGAATCAGTGTGTCAGCGAAGACGATGAGCCTTAAAGGGAGGTGGAATGTGAGATCCCATATCGATTGGAGAGGGGAACGAAGTACGCCTTATAAGGGTATGAATACATCTCCCTCATAAGACACGTCTTCCCAAGATGTGGGAAAAGCAAAACTGTGAGGCCTTGGCTGCGTCAAAACTCAAAACGGTCAATATCTGTGGGTGGGTGATCTAGGGTTGTTACAATGATATCAGAGCCAGTACCCGAACCAATGTGTCAGCGAGGACTCTGGGCCCTAAAGAGAGTTAGAAAATGAGATCCCATATCGGTTGGAGAGAGGAACGAAGTACGCCTTATAAGAGTATGGATACCTTTCCCGCACAAGACGCATCTTCCCAAGATATAGGAAGAGCAAAACTGTGAGGCCTTGGCTAAGTCAAAACTCAAAACGGATAATATCTATGAGCGGATAGTCTATAGCTGTTACTTTACAATCCATAATCATTACACCAATACATTTAATGGTGGCTCGAGCCAAAATTGACAATTTGAAACCCAGAACCTTCTCAAGTTCATTAGCTTCCACTGAGCCACATACTTATAGTAAAACATCATCAAATTCATTATGGTGTCAAGCAATGTCTATAAAATACAAGCCTTATTCACAAATGGTACTTGGGAATTAGTTCCCAAAGAGTCTCATTATAATGTAATAAGTAACAAATGAGTACACCGTATTAAATATTAGGTCGGCGATAATGTGGATCGATATAAAGCTCGTCCTGTAGCTAAAGACTATTATTAGCGACCAGGCCTCAATTATCACAAAACTTACGGTCCAATCATAAAGTCAGAAGTCATCAGATTAATTCTCCCTTTGGCAGTAACCAAAGGTTGGCAGATAAACAACTCGACATCTCAAGTACCTTCCCTCGTGGACTACTTAGAAGAAACAATTTACATGACATAACCTTTTTGTCGATCCTAATTATCATACAAATGTATGTAAATTACATAAATTACGCTACCGTCTCAAACAAACTCTAAGGCAGTGGTTTCAGTGTCTCACTGGTCGACTTCTTGCTATGGGTTTTACAGGTTCCAAAACCGATGTGTCTTTATATTTTAAAAAGGTTGACGATGATAAAACTTTTTGTCTCATTTATTTAGATGATTTAATCATTGTGGGCAGTAATCAATGCCAAATTGTCGCTATTAAAGCCCATTTTGCTCTCAACTACTTAGGTCCTTTACACTACTTCGTAGGCGTTGAATTTGAACCCACAGCTCAAGGATTGCTACTAACCCAAGAAAAGTATGTCATAGAACACTTATGAAAAGCGCAGATGGTTACTGCAAAGCTAGTCTCTACTCCCACTTCCCCTACTACAAAGCTAACAGGACAAAAGGCACGAATATCTGTGATCCTTACTTATTTCAGAGTATTATTCGTGGACTGCAGTATTTGGGTATCACGCGTTTAGACATTGCATATGCAGTCAATAAAGTAGCCCAATTCCTGCAACATCCAAAGGACGAACACTGGACAGCCCTTAAACGCATACTTTGCTACCTCCAAGGCACTAAAACGTATGGTCTACATCTTTACAAATCCAGCTTAGGCCTCGTTTGGTAACTTGCCAATAAGTTATTTTTTTAGCTGATTGGCAAGATTCGGCTATTTGACTCTTCAAACAGTTATAAATACAGTTTAGAGAGTAGCTGAAATGTTGACTGAAAGTCTTCAAACAGCTAAAACAAAAAAGCTCCTCTACAGGGGCTTTTTCATAAATAAGCTAAATATTTAACTTTTAAAATCCAATTATACCCGTTTCTATGTAATAAAAGAGAGAACAATTTTACAACTTTTTTACAACTTTTTTTAATAACATAAAATGTTAAAATAAAAATTTTATTTATTAATAAAATTAATTAATAATTAGTTATAAAATATATATTATAAATAAAATATGAGTAATTTATCGTCTTATATATTAGTATTATTATGTAATAAATAAAAACTGTTTAAAAATTAGTATTATTATGTAATAAATATATACCATTTAAAAAAATATATCATTCATTACACTTAATACTTTATATTTAACAAAGTTTGAAATTTTATAAATATAATATTTAAGAAATAAATTTTAAAACTTAAAACTTAGAACTAATTGAATTCAGAATTAATTTCAAATTTAAACGATTTGATTTAATTTGATCTATTATTTTATTTAATAATTAAAAATTTTCAATTATATTTAAGCAAAAATATTAAGTAATCACAAATAAGAATGCCATTTATATTCGATCCGATTTGATCCAATTATCATAATTGTGTTGATCAAATTTTGACCGAGTTTGAATGTTGAATGTATAGCCTAATTCGGTCCAATCCAAAATTCAAACATATTAAGTATAAATTAAAATAAAATTTAATTTAATTTAAAAATAAGCAAATTTAGTTTGAAACTAAACTGACTTCATACTTCCCAAATTCGATTAAGTTGAAACTCAAACTCTACTTAAACCTCAAATCCTTATTAAAAAATTTCAAATTAAGCTAGAATTAAGGAAAGATCTAACTCAATATCATCCTTATCTAGGATGGCAAACAGGCCCGGCCTAAAGCTTTAAATTCTAACTTAGGTTGCTCAGGCCCTATCTTTCAAAGTAAAATAACGTTATTTTGTATAAATGTAATTGGATTGAGTTTGGGCTCAGGCCGCTTAAGCTGATCTGCCCCCAGGCCTCAGCCTGACCTTGGACATTGTCATCTTTATCCCTGTTTACGAGGGACTGAGCCCGTTGCCATTCTTTTTATACGCTTTAAGAAGTTCTTGGGACTCTAATCCAAGATTAGCTGACTCAAAGACCTGCATCAACTGTGCTGCTTCGCTTGTTTTTACCTAAACTATAGTCGCTGTCCCCCGCAAATCCAAAACCAAGATGCGGATCTTATGCGTGAACTGTGGCTTTGGAGGCTATATGACCAATTCCCTCTTCACAAAGGTACTTCTGTTCTATTTCTTCCTTTTCTTAGTCTCTAGTAGCTTGTGTGTGGCACTTCAGGCCTCTAAGAAGATGAGGAATGTTCAAATTAAAGGGAAAAGATGAGCAAGTGGAAGTTCAGAAACGAGTAAAGCTTTTCAAGGGCTTGATTCCTCCTCTAATGGCTGCCATCGTAGCATTATCTCCCATCCGCAATGTTCCAGGTAAGTGACTCATTATCCACCACACGCTAAATTGGCAGAACTCCTAATTACGAAAATGCCCTCCTCTTCTTCCACCTGATTCTCGTTGTGCCATTAATGATTTAACTGAAGCACTATTACTTAGTGAACTGTAGGTGCATTTTGCTATATTGGACGGTATTATAGAAAACCATGCACTACACTTTTTCTCATGCACGAACCCTGAAAATATTAACTTCACAGTTCAGATTTCCACAGGAATTCTAATTTATGCTCCTAAGATAGAGCTTGATTGTAGTAAACTTAAAAATAAACAATTGGTCCACAATGAATCAGGTATCTAAAGATCTATGTAGTAGCATGACTTGAACCAGCATATTATTTTTAGTTGATTTTGTTTAGTTTGTTAATTAGAATGATGATTATGCAGTGTCCCTGGCACAAGTCTCTGGCATAGAAAAGGGAACTGCATTGTTTCGACGTGCTTGCATAGGCTGTCATGATGCTGGCGGAAATATTATTCAACCAGTGAGTCTTTCTTTGCTTGTGCTGTGGAGTTCTTTACTTGTCCCTTCTAAGTTGTATCAACTCTTTCTGATCAGAACTTGCTAAT
This sequence comes from Erythroxylum baracoense, assembly GCA_025629805.1. Classification (NCBI taxonomy): domain Eukaryota; kingdom Viridiplantae; phylum Streptophyta; class Magnoliopsida; order Malpighiales; family Erythroxylaceae; genus Erythroxylum; species Erythroxylum baracoense. The sequence goes on from JAOTAY010000189.1 coordinate 29,411,221, forward strand.
AATTTCAGGGAGCAACACTCTTTACAAAAGACCTACAGAGGTAAACTTACAAGTACTTGATAGAAATTTGGATCCCGCAAATTTGGATAATCAGGTATATGGATTTCTGG
>JAOTAY010000189.1:29411430-29430683 GCA_025629805.1 Erythroxylum baracoense
CAGGCTACGTAGGAACCTGAGGGGTCTTGGGGTTCCAGATTTACATCCTCTAGAGTTCTTGGGGTGGGGTCTTAGAGGCTTAGGATTAGTCCACCTAAGCTGAGATACCTAATGTAATAAAAAAAAAAAGTGCACTACGTTATTTAGGGGATTTCTAGGGACTGACTTCAGGAGATGCAAGCAACGGACAGTTTTTAGATAGATCTGGAACGTTTATCAGACCATGGACCCCTTAAGAGCCGTTGGATGAGGTTCTGTTGTGACCTACGCATACGAAAAAGGCATGGTGCATGGAAATAGATTGGGAGAGTCTTTAAAAGTTAATGCACGTCGTCTGGTGGCATGTTTATTACAAGCATTAGCATCTTAATAATGTTTATGATAGGTCGTGGTCTGGTCTGGTGCTTACAAAAACAGATTATTTATTTCACTTTCTACTCTGTTCGTCTTATTTACCTATACGTCTACATATTTATGTGAAAAATATATGTAAATGAAATACAACAACACAGGATAAAAAAAGAGAATGAATTGGGGTATTTCATTCTGACTTATGGGCTGAAGGGGTGCGAGAACTTGGTACAGCTAGTTATAATTGAATTTGCACGTGTGAGGTTGGCATGACATATAATTGAATGGGTAACTTTGTTGGGGTATTTAGCCATAGAATAAGATATTCTATTTCGATTATCAATTACGGTATTCTTATCGTATTTTATTACATTTTATTTATATATTTTGGATACATTTATGTAAATCTCGTATAAATGTATAGATGAGATTTAATAGAACCGATTGGAATAGAATAATTAGAATAAAAGATTTGAAGCGATCCAGCCACCCATAAGACCTACGGTGCAAAGTTATCTTGGTAAGCGTGCCTTGTAAGGTGTACCATTGTTTAAGCCTATGTCACAAATTCCAGTCATACGTTTTAAACAAATGATACATGCTGAAATTTGTTAATAAAAATTTATGACACAAGTAAGAATAGATTAAAAGTAATAGAAGATCTAATCCTATAACTTATACCCAAACTTTCCTTTTTCCTAAAATAAAAAAAAAAAAGTAAAGGTAGAAGCCGGAAAAGCGAGCATGGAAATAGTTAATTGTAACTTGTAAGCTACTTTTGCAAGTGATTGTCACTTTAGTATTTGTAGAATTATTAGAAAAATCCCTCGAACCCAGCTGCAATATGCCTCCTTTGCTTGCCGTAGAAATCTTGACTACACAAGACTATTTATTTCGTATTAATTGGAATAATTGTTTCAAAACAGTGTCAAGACACTCAACTATTACAAGCAGGTTACTTACAAAACCCGGTTCCTCAATGTCAAGCTTCGCCTTGGTGAAGGAAACCGAACTCTAAGTAGAAGCCTGTTTTATTTCCCTTAACAGCCTATTACAGGATTAAAAGCTGGGTTCCTCGAATCATCGCAGTCTTGGAATCATTTAGCAATTTGTAGGCTACAAGAATGGGCTTCAGCCTTCAAGCTCCAATTGAGTGGGATTAAAAGCTTGTTGGTCTTGTGGGAAGAGAATATCTTCAATGGAGGCTTCCTGGTCGTCTTTTTTGGGCCACACAAGAATATCAATATTTACCATTGTTAAGATTACGAAGGGATTAAACCCTTTCCATGTACCAAAAGACCAATTTTATTTCTCATCTCTTTGAAAATAACTACAATATGTAACTATTTTCTTTTTTCATGAAAACACGAATATAAACAAAACTTCGTTCACTTTTTACAACTACCATAGTTGATACATCAGCATTATACTTACTTTAACTTATTTACAACTAAGAGCGTAATAGTTTTATACAATTATATTATTCTTGCACATTAAAGATGTACAAGAAGAGTTCACTTTTATAGAGTTGTAAGCATATGAATCAAAAAGAAACCTCAGACAAGGTTTAAATTCAGAATGGTAGAATGGTTGATCCATCATGACTCAAACAACGTAAAATTGGTTCAAATAACTCTTAAAACAATGTCAGAGTTGTCATTTCGGCCTAATTACTTAGGTGCAGCCTAGGTCCAAGAACATGAGCTTGATCAGTGTCGAACAACACGAGCTTGATTAAGACTTTGATCGAGTTGAGCTCAATTTATCACCATCCTTATATGCAATAAATTGTGTTTTGACAATAGATCAAAGGTGTGATTTGCACCTCAAGATTTCACAAAAAAAGTTTAACTAGTTCTTACTATTATCTCTAATATCACTTTACACCCCATTATTACTAAAATAACATTTATTGTAATTAATATTATTAAAATAATACTCATTGCACCCTAAAAGTGGTAATAAAGATAATTGCAAAGACTTATTTAAACTTTTTATGAAATGTTAATATAAATGTCATACCTTTAACAAATGTTTAAATAAATCATTTTATAGGGCTAAATTAGCCTATAAAGCATTTTATAGCATAGTTTATGTGAAGCATATGATATTTTCACATATTTGAGTGTAAATTCCAAATTTGAGTGTAATTATCTTGCTTAATAGTTGAAATTCCTTATAAGTGAACCCTAAAGCTCTAACATTTTATTTACATTGAATTTTTTATAGTTAATAATGTCGCTTTTACTTTAGTAATTTAGTTACTTTTTATAAATTTAATTTTACTAGTTTTGCTGGGATTAATAAATTTAGTAATTGAATTAATCTTTGAAGGAAGGACAACTTAGAATATTCCAAGTTTAAGCTTACGAGATCAGATTCTATACACTTGTATATTTAGATGATCAAGCATGGATCATTAGGATCTACAATTCAATCATAATCAAAGTATGCATGGAGCTATAAAGAGGGAGAATGATGAGAGTTGGATACCATAAAATAGTTTACCTCTAATAAAGAACAAGATATGAAGTACTACAATATAATGAGTAGTTTGAGGAATTATCATAAACTCACTCATAATATGCTACATCAAAACAAGTAACTAAGATTAAAAACTAAAGGGTAAGGTTTGGGCCACCTATGGCTTAATCCTGACCTAATTAACTAAGATTAATAGCTACCTAAAACTAACCTTGATCAGGCCTTCAGCTTGCAATCCAAAGCCTGACCAGGATGGGTCAAGCCTAAAAGTTAAAAGAAATTAATTTTAAAATTTTTATTAAAAATTTAAATATCTTTATTAATCACAAAATGCAAGAACAAATACAAAATAAAATCCAAATTTCCAAATACAAGCGACAAACTAGAGATTGGAGTAAAATTCGAGCTTATCTAAACTAACAAATGTAATAGAATGAAGTTTTACTTGTTTATCTGTATAAAACCATAAGTAAAAATTTATATTTTCATTTATAAAAAACCAAATCAGTTACATAAAAATAGTAAATAAAAAAAAGTAAAGATAAAAAATAGACTCAATCTATGAGATGAATGGGCTTTAATTTTTTTATCGACATTTATATGGTGATTAGTAAAAAGGTAGTAGTAATATCATTAGATAATTCTAATATGATTTGTTTTAATAATTAACAATTAAGAATGGACAAAGATAAGGGTCGCAGTATATTTATATATTGATACATCATTATCATCATCATCATCATCATTAAGCACAATTAAAAGTTTGAATTCTCTTTTTAAGGACTTCATTAAATAAAATGAAGGTAAGGACATCTTACAATGGGATAGGGTTGGACAAATATTTGAAGGCAAATATTATGACTGCAGCTGATTATGAGCTATTTGATATATTATTATGGTAGAAGTCACATAAAAGTGATAATCTAATCATGTAGCAATTGCACAAGACCTCCTAGTAGTCCTAGTATCTGCTATTACTTCAAAGTTTGCTTTTAGTACTAGTATTCAGATAATGAGCCCATCATAGTTTACTTCATCCTAAGACTATGAAAGTCCTTATATGTGTTTGAAGCTAGTTAAGTACTAAAAATGTTCAAAGGTAAACTCTATACTTTATGATAATTTATTTTTTAAAACTTAACACAAATTGCTTTAGTTAACTCCCATTTTTCTTTTATTGACAAGCAAGTTATTGAGAATCTCTTTGTCTCAACTTAATGAACACCCCAATATACTTGGTTTTCAACTCTAGTATCTTGAATATTAAATTTCATTTGGTTAGACAATCCAAAACCATCTTTTTTGTGCATGAAATGTATGGTTTTCATACAACATCTTCAAATTTTACTCCTTTTTGTTATCATACTCCAATAAGCTACACTACTTCGGCCTTTACATCTTCCTTTATTACCTCCAATCCATCTTTCATTATAAAATTCACGATATACATGAAATGACAAATGGAATAACCTCCTAGCTATTAGTAAGCTCCAAAGTCGCAACTTATTCTTCAATTTTTTGATCATAACATTATTTGTGTTATAGTTATCCAAAGTTATGGTTGAGAGATTGGTGTTGATTTTCCAATCTATTAAGCACTCAACCAATATAGTTATCAACCTTTCACTTGTATGAGGTGTTAACACATAAATAAACCTATCATTTAAAAATATGAACAAATATCAATTATGACATAATCAATGATCAAATGATAAAAAATAAAAAATATTATTTATTTAATAAGTCAACTACATAAATTCCAATTGTTTTCAATGTAATATGTTATCACTATAATATAACCCTTCTTTTGTTTATTGACTATCCACATATCTAATATAATGGCAACTAGTCCATAACTACTTAAAATATCTTCAATATGAAAAATTTTTAATCTTCATAAATCTTAAAGATATTTTTGATCACGATATTTTGAGTTGGGATCTTGAAGGTCAGTTGTAGTGAAGTAACAAACATCTTGAAATTTTAACTATTAATAATAACGAATGTTTGTTCATCACCAATGATCATCTTGGCTAACAAAAGCTTTAATCTATTACAATTATAAGCTATAGCAATCATTTAACCCTTCAATTTCATTAGGTTAGGGTTATAAAATATTTGACCCCTTAACATCATCTTCTTTATATTACAAGAGTTTCATGTGTCTTTCCAAATGAGAGGTTCCACCTTTAAAACCCCAAACCAACATCTTATGACAATACTTGCATTTGGCTTTTTTAACTTCGTCACTTGATTTACTTTTGATGAAATGATTCCAAACATTTCTTAAACTCAAATAATTTATTCCTTTAACCTGAATTTTTTTTCACTTAGTATATTACCAAATATCATATTAGAACTCTTTGTCTTATTGCCTTATTGTTAAAGGATTATGCTTCTACATTTGAAACAAATATAAATAAGATAATTATAAAATCAATTCATATACATACATATATATACAACAATAAATAAATACATATACATATAATAATAAAAGTTAAGCATATGTGTTATATGATATATGACCAATACAAATTAGAAATTCAAATGAAGCTAAATAAGAAAAACAAAAAGGAAAAGAGGGCATAAAGGACTTGATTGTAATCTATTGGAAACTAGGAATGCTCTTTCCATAAGAGATGACATTAAGCATTATTTAAGGAAAAGTCATCAACCAATTAATTGCATCCATTAAAAATTTGTTGTCTTTCTCTTGCATTTGTTAACTTTTATACAAACACTGTCATTTCATCTACTTTATAGGAGAAAAATTCTAAGGCCTTCTAGTTTGTTGGTGATATAATATGTGACCATTAATGTTGAAAGGATTTAAACAAGAAATGATATTAAAAGAGAATATACAAGATAAGCAATGTCCTAACTATTCTCTCCTTTTTATATATAAGAATCCACGCATCAAGCAAGATCAATAATTGTAAGACAGAAGTAGTTTAAATATGATGTTACTATTATTTTCTTTCATTGCCCTTACACAAAACTAGATATATAACACCAAAATCAACACTTAATTAATCCATAACTATACTGCTAATATGATAAATATGTGCGCCAGATATGTAAGAAAACATTTAGGCATTTCAGCAAATCTAATATCACAAAATACCTTATGAACATTAAATTTAAGAAAAATAACACTCGCAATAATCTAATATATCATTTAAAAATATATAAAGTGGACAAAAACATTCTAAACTCATTCCCTATTCATCATAAATGATATAAACTTCTTCGACTTCCCTTACTATTATAAAGACATTTAGAAAACTTTGGGGAATTACTTAAATTAATTAAAATGCTAACTCTTTAGTTAAGAATAATAGAATGCATTTAACGGAGCCTAATAAAATCCCAAACTTTTAGATAAAACAAAGCAAATTTATTCAACATTCAACAGCAAACAGGGAAATAATGTAACACCTACATATAAGGCAAAACACAAATCCCAAACAAAGATGCTCATGCAAAATATCACCCTTAAACCTAGTCATCATGTTTTAGGATCTGCAAAGTAATTAATATTCAAATCGTTGCATTTTATGTCTTCTTCATTGATCTCTTAAAAATTATAGAAAAATAGTAATAAAATGGTTTGAAACTAAGATGAAAAGAACATTACCTAATTGAGACAGAGGCACAACAACGGTGAAAGCATGAGCCTAGAGGTATGGCGTGAGAGTAAGGGAGAGGCACAATAAAGACCCAAGAGTTAGAGACCAAAGGCATAATAAAGACCCAAGAGTTAGAGACCAAAGGTATATAAGAGTAAGATATATGTAAAAAAAGAGTGTGAGCCTTAGAGCAATTGGTAAAGTTGCTCTTTGGTGACCATAAGGTCACAAGTTTAAGTCATGAAAATAGTCTCTTTGTAAAAGTACAAAAGAAATGTTGCGTATATTATGACCCTCTCGAGACCCTTGTAAAACGGGGAGTCTTGTACACTGGGTATGTTGACTTGACTATATATGCAAAAAAAGAGAGAGATGAAAGTGTGCTTAGTGAGAGGTTTTAATGGAAAAAACAATAGTAGGATTGAAGGATATATGAGGAGAGTAGGAAACTCGTTTATTACTTTTGGAAATGACATTGCTTTGTTTATTACCAAAATGATGTTATTTCAATAATATAATAGGTATCAATTAGGGTTTAGGCTGGTCCAGACTTTGAATCTTAAGCTTGATTCTAGCTTGTAGATTGAAAATTATAAAAAGCTCAGGTACTGTCTAAAGCTCAATCAACTTAAGTTAAGGTAGTTAACTTTAGGCCAGGTCAGGATGGATTTGGGTTGAATTTCCATCTATAAGTAAATTTAAGGTATACTAAACTTCCCACTAGTTTTTGATACAAGGTTAGGTCTTTAAAGGTTTTCCATCTATTAGTGTGAGATGAAAATCACTCTCAATAGGGATGGGAGCAATTTTGTTGTCACTTATACTTGTGCAAGATAAAATATTAACAACATACCTTGTTTAAGAGAGAAGTACTATTAATTATCATAAAGGACTTCTAATCTAAGAAATAGGCTAAATGTCATACAACTTTCTTCTTAAATTGATGGTCAAAGGAGACTTATATCATACAGTTCTAATTATGAAAGGATTTTAATGGCTCTGCAGGTAGTGACAACTAGGATCCCTAGGTGGGATAAATGGTCTCCATTCTTCAAGTTCTACAACTGAGATAGATTCAGACAAAATTGGCGAGTTAATAAAATCATAAAACAAATTTGTTAAGGGATTACTAAAGAAAGGAGTGGAGAGCAAGATCTGAAAAGAAGACAATGATGAGTACATTTTATGCTTCTTAAAGGTGATAAGTTTAAAGATTAAGAGATATCTAAGGACAAGATACTATCATCTATATCTCTTGTGTTCATTACTAAAGAAAGGAGTGGAGAGTAAGATCTGAAAAGAAGACAATGATAAGTACATTTTATGCTTCTTAAAGGTGATATGTCTAAAGATTAAGAGATATTTAAGGACAAGATACTATCGTCTTGTGTTCATTGCCATACCCTGTAAAACAAAATAAATGAGCTTGAGGTTCTAATTTGGAACACTCATGTGGCCAAAAAAAAAACATGTAAAATCAAAAACTTGAAGGATATTGTATTTAGGAATATGAACAAAGATACGATCATAAGGTGATTGATTACTTATAATTCTAGGATAAACATGATTGATGGCATAAATAATAGTAAGAGCTACTTATTAAAAAAAAAATCTTAAAACTAAAGGAAGAAATGAGTATAACCTTAATTGTATCAAAAATGTATTTACATTTCCTCTTAATTCTCCCATTTTATTAGGATCTACTTGGACTAAAGCGATGAAGCACTATACCATATTAGGAAAGGAGAGAAAGGAAGGAATTATCTTTATATTCCATAGCATTATCATTTCTAAAGACTTTGATTAATTTAAGAAATTGAGTTTTGATCATTTGAGCAAACTAAGCATATATGTCCTACAAGTTAAATTTTTTATGTATCAATTAAACCTAGATATATCGAGAAAAGTTATTAACAACGATAATAAAATATCTTAAACCTCCTATAGTAAGAATATGAGAAAGGTCCTAAATGTCATAATAGATTAAATCAAATGTTATAAATGGCTTAGAATTGCTATTATTAAAAGGTCAGATATGATGTTTGGCTAACTAATAAGATGAATACCCAACAACTTATTTAATAGATCCTAACAAAATAATTGGAAATTAAGAAATTCAAATGTTGGAAAGAAATATGACCAAGAAAAGAGTGCCTAGTTTTAAATGTAATAATGGCACCACAATGAGATTGACTTGAGGGTAAATAAAGTGATGTAAGTTAAACAATCGTCCCTTTTTATATCTTGTTCTAAGGATTTACTCATCTTTGGATCTTGCACATGAAAACCATAACTTAAAAAATATGAATATCAAAACCAAAATCACATAGTTAACCATCATAGATTTGATGAAGTGATAAATTTATAACTAAGACGGTATTCGTCATATAAGGTTAGATGTAGGCACAGTACTAACATGGTAAACATACATAAGAAAATTATCAATAAATGTGTATAGTGGGTACATGGAAAATTGATTGTTTATTTTGAAAAATGAAGGTATATAACCTATATAATTGCAATATGCATAATCAATATACTAAGAAGAAATAATACCTGTTATGAATAAGGTTAATTTTTAGAACTGCCAGATTGAGAAGAAAGAAGTACTTGTTTGGGGGTATCGAGGTCAATTTGATCAAGAAGCACAACAAGGTTAGAATTAGAAGGATTAATGGATTCCTTAGTATCCATAATAATAATATAAGATGACTCTTGCTGTGTTGACTAGAAATTTTTTAAGATCCTTTTTGGTGACGTGATCGGACATTTAGATATATGATGTTTGAGTTCTTTGCAATAATTATAATTGCCTTTTCTCATAGTGAGAACATGTAGATCCTACAATAAGCTCCATAAAAACTATATTTAAAGGAATTGATCATGATGTAGAAGGGAGCCACACATTGGTTCAAATTTAAAATGAAGGGACATAAAAAATTTCATTAAATTCTTATGATCCTATTATTGGAAGTAAAACTTATCTTTTTTATTGTGCCATTTTGGATCAAAATCAACAAGTTGATCAAAATAGCTTGCAATTGTGAAAGAAAATCATATACAAATTCTCCAGCTTCCTTCTCTAGGTCCTACTTACTGAAACTAATGAGCATCATTATATGTAGAATAACGTTTGGTAAGGATATCGTAAACCTCTTTCACAATTTCAACATAACCAAAGCACATTTGATGGTTGTCTCACATGTGTTGATGAACTATGTGAGAACACATAACTAATCTCACATGTACCATAATGCTGTAGCTTGGACCATGTAAAAGCTTGGATATTTCTTAAGCCCACATTACATAGTTAAAAAGCTAACGTACTCAGTGTACAAGACTTCTCACTTTGCAAGGATTATTATTTTAAAGAGATTATTTTCGTGATTTGAACTTGTGACTTTTTAGTTATAAAGGAGTAACTTTTATCAGTTTCTCGAGGACTCTCTGTCTCACAATACATAGTTAGTCCCATTAAATGAACTAATGATGGGCAATGTAAAGTTCATCTATGATAGTGTAAATATCTAAATGAGTGCAAAACGTATTCAAATTTTGTAAAGATAGAACAAGAAAAGAACAAGCACACTTGATATCCCTTGGAACTAGTCAAAACTAAACCAGAATTGACTTTTTTAAGCAACTGGACCAGTTTGCTGGAACCAGAAACATGCCCAGCAATTACTAACGAAATTATTTATAATTAATTATCCAAATGTTATATATAATATTAATATTTGCAATCAATCTTGTTTTAGCAACCCTATATTTTAATTACTAACAATAACAAGATAACGACAAGACAAAACTTACACTAAGTCCTTCCGCAAACTTGAATGCCAATTAAAAGTACACCCAAATCAAATTTACTTTTACTTTCCACAGACTTTATTCCAGAAATTACGCATCATTTTTTCACGCTTAACTTTGCCAAACGTCTGATAAAGTGCCCAAAGAGCAGATAAAACTAGGGCAAACACCTTGATTCCTGATATGGACATTTGTCAAGATAAGAACTGCACCATTTATGGTCCTTGATCATTACTAAAACTAGTTTGATTACTTCAAAGTCTGGGACTAATCATGTATTTTAATGGAGTTACTGGATTGCATATGGCAGCCGCATTTTCTTGAGACCAACCCAACTTAGTATTTTTAACATGTTTTGGGATTTCTACTCACTTTTTGAGTTGGAAGCGAACTCAAAAGTAGCTTTAGTCTTCACTTAAGAATATCATAGTCAGCTTTTTACTAGATTATTTTCAAATGAGAAGATTTAATTGGGTTCATATGGGAGGGGACCATTGCAGGTTTCTTTGCTCTAAAGGGACCAATGTATGGAGAGCATCATGACTCACTGCTCTGCTTAGTATCCTCTGCGACCCTAACTATCATATATAAGCATATTTGCAATATAATAATATGAGCTTCGCACTTCGAATGAATTGTTGTTCGTACAATTCAACTGATGCTCATTTGCTTCTTAATTGAAAAGATCAGTGGTCCATCAACACTTTTTGCATTTGATTTGACTTTGAGTTTAATTAAAGCTTTAAATTAAAAAATGCATTCATAAAAAAATTGTTAAAAAAGAATGAGGCTAAAAGGTCTTGTCTTCGAATCTCCCTATCTACACTTTTTCGATATCGAGCCTGCTGTATAGGACTTGACTAGTGTGAAATACCCGGTTGACATGATTTGCAAGCTATTGCGTCAATATGAAAATTTCTCAGTGCGCATTCAAAGGATAATGACTACGTGTTCATCCGTTTCTTAAAAAGAAAGTATATCTGCAAGCTTATTTCATGTGATTTTTTAAATTTACATTAGTCTACCACACTTAAAAAGATAGGATAGAATGTGAAAAAATAGATGAGACATTTATATCTCTTAATTGGGTATCTAGATTTTTATGATTAAAAACATAAGAATTTATTTATTTTTAATTCAATTCAAACTTGTAAGTAGTGTATCTGAAAATTGTCCGGCTGTGCTTATGATGTAGGCCAGCTACTGGACTGTCTTGAATAATTTATAATCTTGGGATACTTTATTATATGATCTTCAATTCTCCATTTCAGCCTCCAGTCTTATAATCTTAATCTACCATGCATGGTGGCACCCCACTTCACTATAGCATCTTCCTTCAGTTTATTGGTTCTCTAACCTTCACCAGAATACCAGTTCCATCGTAATCTTGAAATGGACGCACAGAAGAGCAGCCACTCATTTGGGAGCACTTGTAAGAGAGTCCAAGAAGAGGCAACATGCACGAGCAATTTTTGTTTCTTTTGCACCATGAACGAGCCAGACCCATCTCTCAGAAGAGCCAAAATCACTCAATATTTGAGAGAAATGCCTTCCACGGATGACCAAGAACATGTTTTGGTGTTAAGCGGCCTCTGGAACATTGCCATGACTCACCCTGATGACCCTGAATTCCCATCCCTCGGTATCTTTGAATGCATGGGAAAACTGATTGATAGAGGCATCAAGGACAAAGAATGGTTAATTAGAAGCCAAAACATCTACATCCCGTATTATGCAGCTCATATCATAGGTTCATATACCATGAACAATTCCCAGTTTGCAGAAAAAGCCGCTGGATCAGGTGTCATATTACCTTTATTAGAACTTCTCAGGGGAAAAATCAGCTGGGTTGAGCAACGAGTTGCTGTTCGAGCACTAGGTCACCTGGCTAGCCATGAAAAACCCTTTGAAGCTCTTTTAGAGCATGAAGTGCAGATTGTAGAGTCAGCCATGGAAACAGCTAGGAACTGTCTCAAAAACGTCTACAGAAGTTTTATCGCTGTAGAAGATAGTAACCGATTGAACTACCATCGTGACCTTCTTACAAGAGGACGAGGAGGGTTGGAGAAAGAGAACAGAAAGGCTGAAGAATGGGCTGGTCAGTTGCAAAGCTGGTCATTGTATCTCTTGAACTGCTTTGCTTGCAAGCACAGAACTACGAATCTTATCTGCAGCAAACGCTTCTTGAAGGATTTGTGTGGCATGTGGGATGTCTTAGCTAATTGCACATCACCTGGTGGACTGGGGTTGATAAGAACTTTGTGCAACTTCAAAAATGGAAGAGAAAGCATAGCAAATTTGAAGGAAGTAGTAGAGAGTCTAGGAAACATCTCAAGATCTTCCAGTGAATGGAAGTATATGGCTATTGAGTCTCTCATTTTACTTCTCAAAGACATGGACACACGATACAAGGTCATGGACATCGCACCTTTATTCCTGGTGGATTTGGTTGAGCTAAGAAACCTTGGTAAAAGAAGAGCTATTGGAGAAGCTATCAGTCAGACATTGTTACAAGATTACCACAAGATCAAATATGGTGACCTGAAGTTGAAGAGCCAAAATGCAGAGAGAGCATTGAAGGCGATATGGGAATTGAAGGTGGAAAGAAGAAAGAGAGAGAAGCTAATGTCTGAGCAAGAACTGAATGAGAAAAAACTACTTGTGGGTAAGTTGAAAAAAGAAGGGAACAACTTCTTTTGGTCCGGTGACATTGAGAAAGCTATAGTAAATTACACTAAAGCTCTGGAATGTTGCCCACTAAAGAGGAGAAAAGAGAGAATAGTTCTGTATAGCAATAGAGCTCAGTGTTATTTGCTGCTTAATGACCCAGAAACTGCCATTAGTGACACTACTAGAGCTTCGAGCCTGTCCACTTGGGTGAGTCCTCACATCAAGAGCCTGTGGAGAAGATCACAGGCTTACGACATGAAAGGCTTAGCTAAGGAGAGTTTAATGGACTGCTTAATGTTCGCCAGTGGCCGTAGGAAATCAAAGCAAACCAGAAAACATGTCAAGATCCCGTATTATGCAGCACGAATGATTAGCAAACAGTTGAATGCCACGTGGATTTTTGCAGCCGCCGCTATGTCAAGGAACAAAGCGGAGGAGAAAGTTGTAAGCTCCGACAAACCAGAGACTTATAAGAACATGGTCAAGGTGTCGAAGATTCATAAGAAGAAGGGTGAGCAACATTCTTGAATTTCTTCCAACATTCTTTTTATAAATTAAACAATCATAATGCTTGTGATACCGAAGATTATTCTAACCTTACTATTCGAACATGAAAGTTGTACCTTCCTTTTATTATCAAGAAAGCATATAATACTAGTTTTTGTCGATGTGCCAGGTATGTCCACTATTCAGGAGATGTCTTTTCCTGGAAGGCAATGGCAGAGAGACAAGCAGAGTTGGGGAAAACGGAGTCTTACTACCGAGTGTCATAATGGAATAGGAGGGGCTCATCATGCTAGTGAAAGAAGTCCTAGAAGATCAATAAAACTCGGCCAGAATTTTGCGGTAGGGAGGATACGAATAGTCTAGGATGAAAGGTTTAATGAGATCTTCAATTTTGCTGTGAAGGAAACTATGAACTCATTATGCTACCCCAGAAAATGACTTGGAAACTTGTGAAGCATGATACATGTAGTTATTGATGTTTCTGTTATGAAGTTCACGTGCATTGATCAAACCCCTGCAATAATACTCCAATGGCCAATGGGTTAAGTGTCATCATATGTTATGCTCTTAATTTGCCTTCGCCACCTGTCTATAATAAGCTTTACTTTTTGACCCTCGAGGCCAAGGCACCAATCAGCTATGGCATACTAGAAAGGCAAATTTTAGGTCACAAAGTTCCCGATTTTAGGAGATACAGGAGGAACAAGACACTTTTTTTAGTAACAAAAGAATAACTTTATCGATTATTTCAAAATTCACTCAGTATACCTCGTTGAGTTTATTTAGTTAATGTTTTTTTCCCTTTCTAATTGATTATGAATAAATGACCAGGCTAATTAATTAACTTGACTTTAAGTAATCATTAGGCATCAATTCCTCATTTCTAACAAGTGATAGAAATTCTTATACAAATTATACTAAAGAAATAGAGTTTCTTGGACAAATTCCTCAAACTACTTGAACAACTTTTAAGAGCACAACAAAACTTTGTAATTTACTTCTTTGATTGGCTCGTGTAGAAGAGATAAGATTACGACCTTTCATCTAACAAGGACCATAATGTCTCCAAGCAAATCTTAACAAAGATCTTTCTATTACCTAATCCCAATTTTAAACATATCATATCATACCTAACTCACTAATTGCACTTTTAAGACATCTTTATAACCCAATTCTTTGTCCAAATCCCCCATACTCTAGTAAAGTAATTTCTTTTATATATGCGAATTATTGTTGGCTCTAGAAGTTTAGGAATACTAAAGGACTATAATATAACAAAGGGCCACTCTTAAACGTGCGTCTAGGGTAAGAAAACGCCAAGTTTTCCCAAACCGACCAAACTTTTATCTACCGGAGAGAATTACATTATCACAATTATGTCCACTAGCTGCACAATAACAATAATAACAATTTAGGCCCTATTTAATTGAGGGGTTAGTAATAGAATGAGATGGAATGTAACACACTTCTATCGTTTAGTTGAGAGTTTCATAATGGAATGAAACAGAAGGAGATGAAAGTGAAGGGTTTCATGTTACGTTCTATTCTATCCTAAATACTGAAAATAAGAAATCTCCGATTTGGGGAGTTTATGATGGAACGTAAATTAATAAATACATACTATCTAATATAACCTCAATAAATTTTCTTAATACTAATTATTTCTTCTAACCCTAACTCCCTTTTTTTCAGACTCATTTGTTACGGTCCACAAGCTTATTACACACACAGATATCTATTACGGTCCACAAACTTATCATTTACAAACTTTTCTTTCCGTTCTCCGTGTTCTACCACTTCTTCTTCTTCTCATGTTGTTTATTAAAATTTTTATTATTTTAAAATAAAAAATATATAAAAAATTATTTGTCGCAGTTGTGACTTTTTAATTGAACATGATTTTTGTTTTAAAATCATAGCATTAAACTTTTTGCAACATCCATTTTAATATCAGGGGTATAATAGTCATTTATTACATTACATTACATTCCATCCATCTTTCAAATAACATTTCACTACATTGCATTATGAACCCTTCGATCCCTTCCAAACAACTTTTCACTATATTATATTCCATTCCATTATAAACTATTTCGTTTCGTTTCGTTCTATTCAATTCCATTTCATTAATTAACATTCAACTAAACAGTCCTTAGTGAAAGTTTCGTTGATATGTGAGATCTGAAGAGATTTAGTAATATGTAGCAATAAAGCGATTGTTTCTGATAGACCCACAATAAAAATCAATATATATATAATATGTATATTAAAATAATAAAATATATAAAAGATAATAATAAGAATAATAAAGATAAAAAGATAAAATAATATAAATAAAAATATAAATTAAATAATAGCATAAATAATATAATAAATATAGAACATATTAAAAATAAAAAATAATACAACAGTAAAGAATGAAAACAAGTCTGAAATTGAGACACCAAGCGAGCATCAGTTCTCACCAGGCTCATACCTAGCGAACTGTGAAGTAACTATTTTACAAGAGTCGCAAGCTATAAACGCTAACAATCACAAGATTCAAACGAATAATTCATGTTTGTATTGTATGTCACTTTGTATCGTTTCCTGGTTGTATACGGTTTATATCAACGTTACTATTGGCATTACTATAGAACCAGTGAGGCAACTTTATAAGGATAAAATAATAGGGTTAATTATTAAAAAAACTTAAAATTTCGCCAATTTTTTAATTATAGGTCGAACTTTAAAAAGTAGCAATAAAATGCTAAAACTTTCAATTTTTTTCAATTCTGACATGACGTTAGTGTTTTTGTTAAATATGCTGACATAACTTGCTACATGTTTCAGAAACTTTAACTATTAATACACGTCAGTTAAAATTAACACAATAAATAAAGATTAATGAAACGACATCGTTCAATCACATAATTAAAATGACGTCGTTGTTTAAAAATGACCTAAATCAGATTACACAGCCTTGACGACCTTACGCTTTGATTTTAGTTTTTTTTCCTTCATTTTCAATTTGTTCTCTCGACGCCCTCACCCTTTGATTTTTAGATTATGCAACCCTTAAGGATATAAGGAGAACGAACTTAAAACTAAGAGCTTACTGGTACAGTACGCCGTAATGTGAGAGTAGTTTGAGGAGTTAGAAGAACAAACAGAAAATAAATGATTGAGGGCATCGAGAAAACAACAGATAACATCCGACTATAATTAAAGAAAATTGAAAATTTGATAATTTTATTGTCACTTTTTGAAGTTTGGGACAGAATTGAAAAAAATTGAAATTTTGGACATTTTATTGCTTCTTTTCAAAATTTGGGCTATAATTGAAAAATTGATGAAAGTTTGAGTTTTTTTAATAATTAACCCTAAATAATAATATCCAATATTTGCATTAGTGATCATTAATAAAAAATCATTACAAAATAATATCATTTTTCATCTTTTAACTTTCTTACACAATTCCTTTTCTAAAATCTTTTTTTGCTATCTTTATTATTATTTTGAAATACATTTTTATATTATTAATTATTAAAACGGCTACAATTGCTTTAGCTACTGCAATTACTTTGGCAATTGAAGTAATTACTATCACTTAATCAGATACCCATGTCATCCATTATAGGTGTCCTCATCTATCATTTTTTACTCAATATGATGAGATTGATCCAACAATTATTTTCATTTAACGAGATATCCATGTCATCTGGTACGGGTGTTCTCATCTATCATCTCCAACTCACAAATAAAAAAATTAATTAATAAAAATTATACCATTTTCATACTTTCCCAATAACATATATGATCAATATATGAAGAGTGTTTATTGTCATATATTTCTTAGGAATATATATATCTCAACTAATAGTTGATCTTTGATTATATTTAGTATATTATAACCTAGGTCATATTTTGCATCCATATTTTTCATTGACGTCACTTATTTCATTTGGCTGTAATTGTATTTAATTCTTTCACTAAAGAGACTGTGACTATTTTTGAATATATTTTTTATATGAGTTACCTATTAAAATGATCTTCCTCTGTTCTAAATTATTTCCAATTATATTTAATTTACTTTCCTACATTTGCCCATAAGATCACATCATACACGATTTTTTGGTAATATTTTAAAATAGAAAACTTTAAGTATAATTTTTAAGAATAAACAATGGTTATGAAGATATAGGCCAAAAATGTATTTTAAACTCTAACATGTACCTTAAAATACAAGTTGAACCCTAATATATTGGAGTGTTCAATTTGAATCTCAACGTTTATAAAACGCTCGAAACAAACCCTACGAGGACAAAAAATCTAATGATGGTTACCCTCTTTTCGTTAAATGTCACGTCATATATGATGTGACTTTTTTTTTAAATTTATGCACATTAGTGGGACCTAAAAATTTCTATTAGTTAAATAAAAGTGGGTCCCAAAACTTCAAACCCATTATTTTGTTCTCTGTTCAAAATCCCTAAATCTTCAAATGTTTGTAGAACTAAACTCTCCTACTTTGTTTAAGCATTTGTAGAAATCTCACACGCTCTTCTATTAGTCCAATCATAGCAACAATAAGCCTAATCGTAGTAGCACGTTCAATCACAAGTTCAATCTCTTACCGCATACCTCTCTCAAAATTCTGGGAAACAACATAAGGACAATACATTGTGGTAAGTCCATTCTTTTGTCAGATTTTTATTTTATGTTATGGTCCCCTGTTCCTTATTAATTTAATGAATCATTTGTCTAACTTTTTGTTTATGTTTATTGTATGTTGTGATCCCCTATTTTCAACCTAAGCCAGAAATGCTTGTTGAACTGTTCCATGTAAGATGCAGTCCCCTATTCCATGATTTAGTTGTAAGGATTTCTTATTGGTAGTGAATGTGTTAGTAAAGATAAAAGTAGAATCACACGAAATTGAATTCCTTTAATCATTAAATTAAAAAACTAACTAAATATTAAACACTAATTGGCAAAGTTAATTACAGCTGTCATACATTCAATATTTTGTTGGATGTTAGATGTCTTACAATAATTACATAGGATTCAAGATTCCATTACACAGGGAGATATCAATTTATTACTCCTTGATACTTTTGTGGTATTTGTTGGATCCTGCTTTTAGGATTTTTACTTTTTATTTTATTTTAATTATTTTTATTAAATTATCAAGCATGAAAATAAATTAAAATTTATGAATTAGAAATTTTTGGAGTTTAATATGGTATTTTATCCATTTTGTAAGGTGGTATGAATGGAAAGAAGGAGTTAGTAGGAATTTTATGAATAAGGAAGGGTAAAATTGAAAAATCAAAAAGATTGTCTTAAATGAATAAGACAAAAGAAGTAGGAGTCGTGAGTGTATAGAAAAGAAGAGGAGTCGTGAGAGTGAAGGAAAAGAAAAGAAAGAAGGAGAGTGTCGTGGAAAAACCTAGAAGGAGAGAAAGAGAAAGAAAGGGAAGAAGAAAGAGAGAAAGAAAAAGAGAAAGGAGAAGAAGGAAAAGCTTAGGTAAGTTCTTCTTTGTGTATTCTTCTTGTTTTGATAGATTTAGGAAGTAGAAAAAGATGGTTTATATGATGAAGATGAAGAAAGAAAGAAGAAAAATAAGAGGATGGTGTCTTCTTTAGACTTGCTTAGATCTTAGTTTTTCTAGTTAGATAGAATCAAGAATAGGTTAAGCTTAAGTTTATTATGGATAGTATGTAGCTTCATGCATGTGTATTGATAAAATGAAATATGTTTGTCTTAGGTAATCAAGAAAATCGCCAACAAGAGCAAGGAGAAGACCAAGCTTGATT
>JAOTAY010000189.1:29445764-29462844 GCA_025629805.1 Erythroxylum baracoense
ACCGCGAGCCTCCCTGTAATTCATGGTCGCGATCGTAACATAGTACGATCGCGACCTGCTACATTTTTTTTAATGTCGTGTTCGTACTACGGTACGATTGCGACTCATTGAATTTTTCAGACTCTCTCACGCCATGCCTTTGGCGTTTTTGAAATCCCTGATTCTTTCACTATTGGCTTAAATTGTAAATTTATCTTAATCACCCAAATTAAATATTCTTGGTTCATTTTTGGGTATGAAATTTTTTTTATAAATTGTGGGGTAATATTTTTACCTTTCCTATGAATTTTCTTTATTTAAAAATCATTATTAACTATTTCTTTTAATTTGATATCCCTTATTAAATTGTGTATTAATTATTTTATTAAATTATTTTTGTAAATAATTTAATTTTGTGCCTATAATTAGTCTACGATCCCACCACGAATTTTCTTGCGTAGTCCTTTATGACATTTAAATGCTATAATTTCTTTTATTTCGTTGAAATGTTTCCAAATATATATGTATAATAAATAATCAAATGGTGACACGTAGTCACCAAAAAATCGGTATGGGGACCCAGGGCCAACAGTATTTATCTTTATTTAATCAAATCATACCTCCATTTGCCACCTATTAAAACGTAATAGTTACATATACATATTCTTTACAAGTATAGCAGTTTAAAACGTAACCTTAACATTAGTTTGACAAATTTTAATTTTCTATAGAACAAACTTGTATTACAAATTTATCCTTATTTAAGAAAATAACAAAACCTGGAACCTTTTAAAGTTATAAGTTGCTTGCTTATGTATTCTTTCAACACATGGAGATATTGGACTCAATTTGTAAGGGACTCTATTAGTTTTATGAAGTATGTCACTTGTACATGGATCTTTAGTTGACAAATTTTAGGATAACTTTATATTTATAATTGTTGATATTTCTAAAAGTTTTACAAAATGCTGCAAAAAATCTCGTTCCCTAAACTCAAAGTCTAGTAAATCAAAAACTTAGAATGAAGCTTCCAAATGTTGCTTTTATCTTTTGTGAATTTTATGACCAGAAGCTATATTTTAATAAGACTCCTGATCCTCTCTTAGAAGACCTTTTTTAGATGTCTTACAATAATATGCATGAATTAAACCTACCTATCTCATGAATTCAATCCCTAATGAGATGTTCAGTTATGAGTATTTTGTCTAATATCTCTAGAATAAGAGGTTCAGTGAGTATTTTTTTAACCTATGAACTTAATTAGTGCATTTGTATATAACTTAACGTGTTTGTGTTTGTGTGTAATTTTAGATTCATGAACTATAAAAAGTTGATAATAGCTAAGTAATCTACTTTCTTTTAAGTTTAATCTATGGTGTTAATCATTTTGTTATATTCAAGTGAATTTCCTTTTGATTTGGCTATAATTATTTCCCTTTACTAGTGAAAAGGGATATGATGGTCTAATTTGGTAATATAAGGTTTTTTTTATAGTGGAAAGTTCATCGTAGAACTGAAGTTGAAATATATTGATGGGTAAACAACTTTTTTTCGATAAAGTAGAACTTAATTATGTTAGCTACAGCCAAATATGTGAGACGAGAAAAGAGTTAGTATACCTTCAAATGTATAAGTCTTATTACAGTGTACCCAGTTTTAAATTTAGTGAGTCGCTAGGATTGACTGAATCAAATCAAAGTTGTTTAATGTTCATTAACCTTATAAAAATCCACTAAATGATTGATATTTATATAACTCATTTGTTAGATACCCTAATCTTTACACCTAAGATATTGCTTATAATTGGAAGAGAGGGTGAAGAGGGAAGTTCTAGTATGAGGGTAGATTATCCTAATGATGAGCATGTTCAGAAAGCTGGTGAAGAAGTTAATGGAGTTAGTGAAAGAGACAATTAAGGAGTTAGTGAAGAAGTTGACGAAGGAGTTGGTGTAGGAGTTAGTGAAGGAGTTAGTGAAAGAGTTGACAAAGGATTTGGTGTAGGAGTTAGTGAAGGAATTGATGTGGGAATTGATAGAGAGCTGGATGATCATGATAGAGATCAGGACGAGGGTTTTATACAAGTTGACATTCCTAGCGACAACTAACTTGTGGAAATTGACTTAGCTGATTATGGTAGTTTTGTTGATAATGATGAATATCCAAGCGAAGAAGAGCCTAATGAACCGTTCAAAGACCTAGTACTAGTATTAGGTAAAATCCATCTGATGTGGCAGCATATTGGAGATTAGGGATAAAGTTTGGATTAGCTAAAGAATTTAGAGATTCTATTATGGATTACAAAGTACAACCATGATACAATATCAAGTTTAAAACAAGTGAAACTCATAGGGTCAGAGTTAGATGTATTGAGGGATGCCCATACGAGCTATATGTTAGTTGTGACAAGAATGAATAGTGCTTTAAAGTGAAGGCATACATTCTTGAGCATATATTTTTTATTACCAAAAAACCTATATTGGTTTCAACTAAGTTCCTTATGAGAAATTTTAGGGAAAGAATAATTGAGAAGCCTAGTATCTCGATGACAAAAATGGTTAAAAATTATATAGAAAAGCTTAATATATTTTTCAATTCAAGTATGTATAGAGCAGCAAAGAGGAGACCGAGAAAAGATTGGGCAACTGATTATATGAATGAATATATCAAGATATAAAGATATGTACATAAGTTGGGGATTAATAATCCAGGATCAATAATAGAGTTATAGCTGGCAAGGAATGAAGAAACTTGTATGTTACATTTATGCATAATTATATTTATACATATCATTGACAACTATATTTATTCATACTTCTTTATTGCTTTTGTGTAGTTTAAAAGATTGTAAATTTGTTTTGATGCCTTAAGAAGAGGATGAAGGCATTTGAGGCCAAATTTTTGGTATTGATGGTTTCTTTCTAAAGATAAAATTCCAAGGCCAACTATTGAGTGCAGTTGGGAGGGAAGGTGATGGAGGGATATATTTATTGGCTTGGGCTATTGTGGAGGTAGAGAATACTGATTCTTGGACATAATTTATGAATATGCTAACTTCTGACTTGGAATTGATAATGTTGAAGGGCTCACAATTATATAAGATATGCAAAAGGTATTTTATTCTTCATATATTTATAGTTTATTGTTCTACAAATTTTATGTTAACTTAAATTAACTTAATCTTTTATATTATTATAGGGATTGGTTAGAGTTATGGAAGAGACATTACCATATGCCACTCACTGAATATGTGCTAGACTTATATACCGGAATTGGCATATGAATTGGAAAGGAAAGAATTTACGAAAGTAGTTTTGGAATTGTGCATAGTTAACTTACATCAAAGATTTCAATGAGTGGCTAAAAAGACTAGTTTAAGTAAAACTTGGATATGTGTCAACATTGCTTGAATATCCTATGGAGAGATGGGCAAGATGCTACCAATCTTTTAAATTGAAGTGCTCAATTATCGATAACAATATGGGTGAAATTTTTAATGAGTGGATCTTACCACAAGAGATGGGCCAGTTATTAGCATACTTGAAACCATTATAATCATGGTGATGAAGAAGCATGCAAATAAGAGAGAATTTGTGCATGCTTGGAAATAAGATGTTACACTGAGGATTATGAGGAAATTAGAGAAGAATAAGAAAGACACAATGCAATAGAGAATAGTTTGGAATGATGATGGAGTAATAAAGTGTATAATGGTGATATTAAGCATATTATAGGGATTGGTAAACACCAATCATGTAGTTGTCAGGCATGGATCCCTGTAAACATGCTATAAATGATGTTCATCATTCCAAATAGCGGGAAGAGGCATTTGTAGATGATTGATATAAGAAGTCCAACTTCCTTGCATTGTACGACCATATGTTGCAACCTATTAGGGGTGCAATTTTTTAGCCTACTATTAATAAAGAAGTAATAAACCCACCACCCAAAAGAGTTATACCAGGAAAGCTTAAAACAGTTAGAAGGAGAGGAGTAAATGAGCCTAACAATTTGAAAAATCAAAATAAATTGACTCGAAATGGTCAAGTACAAAAATGTACGAAATGTGGCAATTTTTACCATAACATCAGAAAATGTAAGAATGAAAACTCAACTCAACTTACTCAACAATCTCCACAACTATAAAATATTCTTTGATTATCAAACTCATAATGAAATTTATTTCATATTTATTAGGTCATCACTAAGGTCTCTTCATAAGTGATCTGTTCTAATACAGTTAAACATATTATCCTACTGAGTCAACATAACAATACTGTGAGTATATGATCATTCATCATATTATTAATAACTTTCACAAATGAATATTGTTAATGACATGTGTATTTGTAGGTTACTAGCTCTTTATATAGCAGTAAACGAAAGTATGGATAAGTTTATCCACATTCATTTAAGTTGTCTTTTGAACCAAGAGGTCTAAGGTTCAAAGAACAACCTAACATCACTTCTCAGCAATTAGAAACCTAAGAAATAAAGAGGAGAGCATAATTGAATCAACCAGTACATGATCAACCTTCTCAGTCAAGTGCAAATGAGGGATGCAATGAGGTTGATTCCCAACTTATACATTAATGTTGTCTATGTGTTATTGGAACTTTAGTTATTAGATCTACTCACTTTTGTATATGGAAGGATAGATCCAATCACTTTTGTATATGGATTGGATAGATGTTGTGGTGTAACTATTTACTTATATCCTACTTCAATTGTTTATTGTGATATAATCACTTTTGTACATACTTGATGATTTTTACAAATATTAATTCGGCATCATTAAGGCATCTTCGTGAATAACAAAACAATAAAGACAAAGCATAATATATTACAACTTAATTCAAATAAGGGTTTTTCTTTCATCATAATTCAAGTTTTAAACAAAATAATATAATTTAGTTACATTTGCCTACAGCAAACCATATTATTACACTCACCATAAGCACAAAAAATCCTGATACAATAATCACTAAAATAAATTTCAACTCAATTTTCTCTTTGTTAAGAAAATAATGTCTTCTTTTATTAGCTTTATTTGCTCCTCAATTTGTGATTCGTTGAGCCTCCTTCTTCAATATATTTACTTATTTCTTTAAATTATGAATTACTTTAACAACCCTCTTATTAAATTTTTTGTTGTACCACTTGAAAAAATCTCATCTTCTAACTTGAAAGAAAATTAATAATTAATAAGATAAACATTAAACATATATACAAACAATTTTACATTACTAAAAAAATAAACTTATAGGATATTTGTGGCATCCATAAAACCTCCTTCTTGAGTTATTATCACTATATGAAGTTCTTTAGGTGGCTTTCAAACCATAATAACACACCATATATCCATCATTTGAATTTAATGAAGTATTAGTTGAAGACATCGCAACTATAGCTTTAGGTAGTCGCTAAAAAATTATATTGAGGCAAGGGATTATAATCACTCCTTATAAAAGTAAAGAGCCAAATTCTAAATAGATGTAAAAGTAGAATATCATTAAGGTCTAATAAAAGTGACTTTCAACTTCTTCTTTAATAATCTTAGTTCTCTTATAAATAACTGCTCTTTAATTTGTATTCTTCAATCTATTATCAACGAGCAAATTGCTAACCTATAGGTAATTTTCCTAGCTAGTTCTTTCACTAACATAGATGTACAGGTAGAATTTAAATATTAGAAAAAAATGGTAACTAAATTTAAACTCATTTGGTGGTAGATATATATAAACAATCCTATAAGCATAACCAGAAGCACCCAAAGACAAGTAAATGAACATATTATCCACTTAAAACATAGGTACCACAACATTATTCAAACCTTCATAAAAACCTCATCATCGAAAGTCTGATGTCAAGGAAAAAAGGATATCAATTGTTTAGTTAATAGAGCATATATAAACAAGATTATAAGTAAGTCAGGTTAAACATTATATGGCTAGTAGAATGCATTGTTCTTGCTTTCATCATTAAAGAGACGTAGAAAGCCCAAACTAGCAAATCGAAAGGCACACATTTCTTCAACATATCATCCTAATACTCTTCAATTAACTATCTTTCTCCATCTTCAATAGCCCGTAATTGTTCCAAATTTTTCACAACCTTATCTTTTTTTTTCAACAAGTTAGTGTACTGACCATACATAAAAAAATTAATTGAACTCTAGTAGGACCCAATTATTATATAACTAATTCAGCATGCTCATGTAATATAATAGTATGCATTGATAATGGAGTCTGAAATACAGTAGCTCAAATAAACTATAATAGCAATAAGAGAAATGCAGCAATACACCATATAGTATCCCCAAACCTATCTATTTGAGAGGTCAATACTCTTCTTAGCATATGGTTCAATCCTACAATAATTCTCCTTAGTTAATCTTTCATTTCCCTTAATCTTATTATTTTCTACAATCGTTTCCATACCTTATCCACTAATATCCAGTAACATGTCACTTTGCCACTGATATAGAATCTTCCATCCACTCCCACATAACTAAGATAAATTCCCAAAATCAATAAAGGAAGTAGATGCCTTGAAACTCTAAACGAGTACCTTAATAAGCAGGACACTTAAGAAAGATGATGTTTTTTTCCACGTATGAGGGAGGAGATGACAGCGCGTTGTAATGCTAGTCAAAATAAACTAGACCTACTATAGCAGTAGTGAGTCTAGGTCGATCCCATAGAGAGTGTGTGTAAAGCTGTTGAAATGAAAATAATTAGTATTTAGGTTTAGGGGGGATTTGGTTTTAAAAATAAGAAAATAAAAATAAAGCTAAACTAACTAACAAAAGCAATTTAAAGAAAACATGTAAAAAATGATAAAAGTGGAGAATTCGATAGAGACCTGGTTCTTTGATTCAATCTCAGCCTATACCCTAATTAAAATTTTTTCAATGATTTATTGTTCTTAAACCTCTCCTAGAAACTATTAATCTAGGATTAATAATTAACCCGAGTTTTCCCTTAGGTAGTAATTAATCAATATACGATTGTTAATTAAACCTAACCACTGAATAACCTATGATACGATCTCTATATTCAATTGAGTAGTAGCTTTACGAATTAGGAAAACTGATTAATCAAGGCAACAACCACAAGCGATGCATCATTTAACCTAGGTTATGTTATCCCTAATGATTCGAACCATTAGTCGCTACAAATGAAATTCAACATAACAATTGCGAATTATATTGAATATTCTAGAAATGGGTTTGTAATAAAATGATCCAATAAACATATTAAAATAATCTTTTCACAATACCCAATGGGTTTATACACAAATAATCAAACTACAATGATAACATGATCATTCATACATGAAATCTAATTCCATACGCATAGAATAACATAAACAATTTCTAAAGAGAGAAAGAAATAACAAAAATATGGAAGAAATGTTTAACCAGGTCGATGGCATCAATGTCACCTCCAAATCGATGTCGGGTTATCTATCCCCCCATGGGTCTCTCCATGTGTGAGAGCCTCATAACCCTCTCTTCGTTGTGTCTCCCGAATTTCCAACTGAATGACCCCCTTTCCTAATAACAACGTTACTACCCTCTGTTCTCTTCTTCTTTTTATTAAAACCAACGCTTCCTACAAACTCTTCTTCATTGTCTCCTATTATCTCTTACTACTGTGTGTTTTGGTCTCATCCTTTCACGTCTGCATTTTGCTTTTCTTACTTGTCTATGCACCTACGTATTCTTCATGTTACTAACATTTTGGCTCTTCTTTGCTTCCCGCTGCTGTGATCATTTTGTGCTCCTTGCCTCACCATGCTACTTTACGTTTTCTTCATATGTTGTTGTCGTATTGTGCTTCATGCTTCCAACTATCCACCTACTGCCATTTAGCTCTCCTTTATCCATTAAAAGCTAGCGTCCATCATCCAACCATCCTACCATTACTCATTGAAATTAAAGTTAAAACATGCATGTCATGCACAAATTTCTACTTCTTTATCTTTCCAGTGCATACCGTGAGTAATGTTACTTCATCATCTTGATTTTCTTGTCTTTACTTGCTTCAATATTTCTCATTCTTACTTCATAAAGATAAGTGACTATTAATCTTCAGAAAATGGCCAAAATAGTATGCTTTCGACTCACTTTAACTTCTTTGCTTCTGAATTGTGCCTAAAATTACATACGATTCAAAGTGAGTATCTTAAGCAATTTTATAGCAATAATCACTAAGTGTTATGGCTTAAATTCATAATCAATTAAGCACCTATTAGGAGACACAACGTGTAACATGATTAAAAGTGTAAGGAGGGATTTTTTTCGCTATGTTGTTTCTTAGAAATTTGACAGAGGTGTGCTGGAGACGATTGAACTTATGATTGAATGTGTTGCTATAATTGGGCTTGCTGTTGCTACAATTGAACTAGCGGAAGTGGGTGTGAGAATTTTGAAAACTTTTGAACAAAGTGGGAGAGTTAGGGATTTGGTTTTGCAAACATTTGAAGATATAAGGATTTTGAACAAAGGAAAAAATAGTGAGTTTTGAAGTTTTCGGACCCACTTTTATTTAACTAATAGAATGCCACATCAACAAGTGTTAGGTCCCACTAATGTGCACAAATTTTTTTAAAAAAGACACATTGTATATGACGTGGCATTTAACTGATTGAGGGTAAACTCTAATTGAACACTCCAGAACATTGGAATTTAACTTGTATTCAGATATAAACGTTAGGGTTTAAAATACACTTTTAGCTTAAAGATATGTTGTGATGCTCATTTAACTTCTAAGGTCTTAGAATGTAAGTTAAGATTTTATGATTTATATTAATCCCTTTTCATCGTCAATTTTATACACATGATTGGAGTCGTATATTATATTATTAAATCCTTTAATTTAGAGTGGATGGTTCTTATTCATGAAATATCAGGTATATATTGGTTTAAAGATGCTTAATATATAACCTAAGTTCATTAGTCTACTCTAAAATTCATTTTTAAAACTCAAATTTACCACTTAAAATAGACATTGTGACCATTTAAGCACTTCAAACCAATTTTCTTTCATTTTTATTATTTAAAACAACATTTATAATTTAAGCTTCTTGCTCTTAATTATCACCTAGGTATTAAACTTAAACCCATCTCATATCTATTTATTACAAATACTATAAGCGATTGCCTATACGAGAGGGTCAATCCCTTTTATGTTTAACATATTCTTTGATTCATATTCAAATATTTCACATAGAGGAAATGTACTTTAGAATCAAGCATTACATAATTATTATCACATAATAAACAATGAAAATTAATATTATGCAGTGAGACATGACAATATAATGAGTGAACATACATTTAGAAATATTTAATATCTATGTAATCCTAATGAGGGGGTGAGCATTGGAGCAACTGATAAGGATACTTCTTTGTGATAAAATGCGAAAGGAAGTTTGCGTACAATTGATGTCTCTCCCTCGACCTTCACAAAGTAAGGAGCCTTGTCCACTAGAGTTTTTATTGTTTCTATTGTTGTATGTAATCCTAATGACTTTACATGCCTAATATATGTACCTCTTGGAGTTGGCTTTATCATTACGTCTGCCACCATATCATGTGTAGATGTAAGCTTCATATTCATTTTAGTTTATGCAAATATATCTTTTATATTTGGTATCAATATGTTTGGTTTTAAAATAAAATTTAAAATATTCGTTGCTTATCTATCACAGTTGATTAATATTGGACCAGTTTTGCTTTTATTGACTGCCAAACAATATAAGTAAATTTTGAACCAAACACCTTCTTTTATTACAACTGAAAATTATATGAATTCAACTTCCATTGTAGATAAGGCAAGACAAGATTATTTCTTATTTTTCAATGTTATTACACTATATTTTAGCAAGAAAAAATAAAAGGTAGATTTTCCCTTATCTAAATTCCCTAGCTAATCTACATCCGTATAACCTTAGGTCATTACCAAGATATCATAATGCATAATCAAGAATACCTTTTAAATTCTTCATTATCTCTATACTGCTTTTCAACATGCTTGAGTTATATTTGATCAATTTATGCTCATTATTCCAAAAAAGTAACATATATGTAGTCTTGTACATGTCATTGCATGTATGAGAATTTTAATTGCACTAGAATAGGGAACTTTCTTCAATTTTTTCCTTTAACTATTGTTTTGTTGGAGAAAACTTTTTATTGGTACCTTCACCTTTAACAATAAGATTATCAATTAACTTGCACATATAACCATCTAAATTTTTTTTAACTATATATCACTTGTGAAAGAGACAATGATTTTTAAAAATCTTTGCTCTTATGAAGCTTCATTTATATATTTCATTTCAATTTTGGATGAAAATTAAATTTTATTTTTCTTAACAAACTCACAATCATTATAAGTAAATAAAATATCATCAATATATCAATCATATGAAATAATTCAATTATGAATACAAATGTACCTCTATCTTAAGGACTTCTTTAGGCCATAACTTTATTTCAACAATTGATACTCTTTATGATTTATTCTTATTTTAATGAAACTTACAATTATTCTACATATATTTCTTTTTGTAACCCTCTACTTAAGAAAGCAATGCTTACGTTCATTCAATGTAATTCAAGATCTAAACTAACTACTATAGTAGAATAATCAAATCAAAGCAAACCTCATAATTGGTGAAAGTGTCTCTTCATAATTAATTATTTCCTGATGTGTTTCTTTAGCTATAAGGCATGCCGTATATCTTTTGATATTACCATCATCCTTTTTCTTTATTTTCGAATCCATTTATTCCAAATATCTTTTCATCCATTAAGGAGATCAACCAAGTCCTATACTTAATCGGAGTTTATAGAAGTTATTTCCTTTTGCATTGTTTTCATCTATTCTTCTTTAATAAGACTAACAAGTGCCTCGTTGACATTACTTGGCTCACCCTTTTCTTGTGGGATAATCATATAAATTTTTCCTTCTATTTCAAAATGATGTTAGAGAATTAATCCATAATTGTTTATACATAAATAAGATTCTTGATATATAGATTCATCAATATCTCAATCACTTCTACTCATATTAGATATAATAAATATACTTTTATCTTTTAATATTACCATCATCCTTTTGCTTTATTTTGAAATCCATTTTGTTCCCAATAACTTTTCATCCATTAAGAAGATTAACCCAAATCCCACTCTTAATTAAAGTTTAAAAAAGTTATTTCCTTTTTCATTGCTTTCATCTATTCATCCTTAGTAAGACTAATAAGAGCCTCATTTACATTGCTTGGCTCACCTTTTTCTTATAAGATATTCATATAAACTTTACTTTCTATTTCAAAATGATGTTAGAGAATTAATCCATAATAGTTTATACATAAATGAGATTCTTGATATACAAATTCGTTAATATCTCAATTACTCCTACTTAGATAAGATATAATTAGTAAACTTTAATCAAGTTACAATGTGAATTGACCTTGAGTTAATTTTTTATTTTTTATATTCCTTCCACTTGGATATAGTACCTCTTCTTGATTTTATATTACAGATTCATTTTGTTTAAGAGTCTGGTATAAAAATAGATTGTTTCTTATTTTACCCTTCATTGAATGCTCATTTTTGAAAAATGTGACATCTTATGATTCAAATTTAATAACTCCTTTATTACCTCATTTACATATAAGCTTGTATCTTTTTAAGTGTTTAGAATATCTAATAAAGATACTTTTCTTCCCTATTGGGCTTAGCTTCTAATATTTGTGATAGAGACTATAAATGTAGGCTTCAAAACCATATGGTCTTAGGCTTGTCATATCATATTTTCTACCTATTCATAACTTATAAAGAAGTATATGTAACTAATTTTATGAGCACGCAATTAAGTATGTAAGCCACTTTGAGTAATGCATCACCCTAACAATTGATAAGTAAATTTTCTTTTGGAATTGTGGACATAATCATTTCTAGAAGCAATCTATTTCACCTTTCCACAACACAATTTTTTATGAGGTTTGGGAAATATTCAATTATCTTTTTATTACTTTTTCATCAAATAGCATGTTGAACTTGTCAGATAATTAAGTAATCTTGTTATTTATTAGTTCTTAATTCTTTTATTTTTATGAAATTAATTCTCCACCAAATTTATATATTTTATGAAACAATTTAATGATTTTGATTAATGAGATAGCAAATAAACATGACCATATTAGTTATAGTTATCTATAAAAGTGATGAAATACACAACTCTATATCTTGCCCTCATATTAATTGGACCATAAACTTCCAAATAAATTAATTGTAATGGATTAGAAGCTTGTGCTCCTTCCAAATAACTCTCTTATCATTTTACCAGCTAAACAAAGTTCATAAATAAGTATTATCTACTTAACTTAAAAGGCCTTCTTTAGCTAATCGACTTATTAGATTTTGAACTACATGACATAGTCTAACGTCATAAGATTATATCATGATTTAAATTACTAGATGATGTAAATAAGGAATAACTTACATTATTACTTTGATGGAAAACATTAGTATAATAAAATTGTCCAACATAAATCCCGAATGGTTACAAGATAAAAATATATTCCACTATTATGGAATTTTATGTTCAATTCAAGTCTAGTTAATACTAACTTAGAGATAAGATTTGTTGAATCTTTAGAGCAGTCTACATTTTATATATAATCAGGGGTCATCCATTATGCATTTCTAACTTATATGTTCAATCCCTTATATAAAAGCTCTTAATTTCTACACCTATATAAATCTTTGGTGTTCTATGTGGGATTTTATGAAACTTTATACAAGCATACATATTATTTGTTATATAGTTCTTTACTCCTAATTTTGCAATATATAAAGAAAGACTATGGTTAGAAAAATAAAATAAGAGGCATACATAGAACAAAGATATGACTACAAGGTTATATCATTTTAGAATCATTACAATCATAAGTAAAACGACCTTTGTTTCCATAATTATAGTATTTCATTGTTTTTATTTTTTATTTTGGAAAGGAAACTTTCCTTTCTTGTGTGGTTCTATTTGGCCTTCTTAAAGTACTGAGCATTGTGGATATTTTCTTAACTTTTTCCTTCACTTGGGCCCATTATAAAGTTTATGTTTCCTATTCATAGCTTCATATGAGCTAGAACCAATTGCATATACCTTAGACATCATATGAGAAGTTTCCAGATATTCTTCTTCTAGTCAAAGATGTCTTATAGCATCTTCCATCTTCTTGATGCTTTATAATGAGTTAAAAGCACCTTCATATACTCCCAAGCCTGAGACAAAGAATGAACAATTGATTATGCTTATTATTCACCAAATAACTCATAACTAACATTTTGCAACACACTCATCTTATTTGATATATGCTTTACATGCTTTTATGGTCAAGTTGCTTCTTATACATGTTAAACTTGATAGTGAGTGACCTTAATTTAATTACCAAGGTGCCTCTAAATTGAGTATCCAAAGTAGACCATATGTCCTTAACAATCTCACACTTTCTGAATTCATATACAATGTCGTTTGCTATACTACTCAGTAACATTATATGAGCAAATGAGTTCCTATTTTTTTCATATATTGTATACATCACAATCCTTTTTATATTATATAATTAACTAAATCTATAAGTAGTTAGGTATATCAAGTTTATAAACTACAGTATTCTAGAATATCAAATCCTACAGAAAACTATGTCATTATAAATAATATCCCATTTAGACAAGAAAACTAAATAAAATAACATCTGTAAGTAGAAGTGAGGAAGAAGACTTTATGTTTATCACTAGGAAATTTAAAAAGTTTTTAAAGAGAGAATTCCTAAAAAAAAAAGAACTTTAAAGAAGGTAGAGCTGATTAAAAGCATAAATCCTCTACATTATTTGTTTTAAATACAGAAAAACTGGTCACATGAAATCACAATTTCCTCTAAAACAAAGAACTTTTAAGAAGGTAAAGGTGATTAAAAACATAAATCCTCTAATATATTTGTCTTAAATATAGAAAAACTGGCCACATAAAGTCAAATTTTCCTATACTCAAAGATAATGAAATTTGTGAAAAAAAAACCATAAGAAGGAGAAAAAGGAAGAAAACTAGAAGAAAGAACTTAAAGCCTCAAATAAAGATGACATAAACGAGTCTAAAAATGAACATTCAAAAGGAGAAATAGTTCGCATGTGCTTTATAGTTATAACAATGATGAGGTAACATCCAACATTAATTTATGTGATAATGATAGTGATTTGACATATGGAGAACTAGAGGAAAGTTTATAAATCATAAGTGAGAAAAAGAATTATACTCCAAACTCAAGGAAGTTTAAAAAAAGTTGGATGTTTGTATGAATGAGAAATGAATGACATAACACTGAGGCTTTTAAGAAATTGATGGTGGACGTTACACTAGACACTTTAAAGTATGGAAATGAGACACTAAAAGAGAAAATGAATGTTCTCAAAAAATCTTTATCTAATTTCACCAAAGGGAGTCAAAAACTAGAGTAAAATGCTAGGAGCTCAAAATAATTCCAATAATAGGCATGAAAGAGTATATAACCATAGAAGTGAAACCAATTATAAAACCACGTTTGTTAAGAAAATAATATTTTCATAATGAAGAATCATTTCCTAATGTAATGAGCATGGAGCATCCATATCTAAGCATATATAAATACATGCCATATCCTCTAGGACTCAGTTGAAGAGAAAGCATTATGCTTTCTTATATGGATCATGATCTAGGCATAGAGTTTAATACTTTTAAGGAAAGAATAGGCATAAATTATATGATATTATGCACATCCACTCATACCCCTTTAGGCCTTAAAGAAGCATATATCAAGCCTTCATTCATAATAAGCATCATATATATAATCATGGTAAGACATTTCACTACCCTAGAAGAACAACCAACACCTTTAATACCCAAAGGAAGATTCCTCATTACATACATACATAGAATACCAAGCAATGCATTTATACATCATCATTACTCATATAACATGGTATGTAATTTTTATGGTAAATGTGGACATATTGATTTTTGTTTTATGTTTCATCAAACAAAAAATATTAAATAAACCCCTAAAAATATGGGTTAAAAGAAAAATGAGAATACTAATTAAGGAACCAAGTTCATTTATGTTCATAAAGCAAATTGAAGACTTATTTATAGAAAAGAAATAAAAGGTGCATGAATAGTGAATGCTTAAGGCTCGTTTTTCTTGATTATTCTTGCAAAGCATATAAAATGTTTAATAGAAAGTTCTTTTGAAGAGTTTACACATATTGTTTTTAATCTATCTACCTTGCCTCTAATAAAATCTTGAAGATGTTGCGGTAAGATATGGAGAAATTAGCCCTTAAAAAATAATGACTAAGATTTTTCAAAAGAGCCAATTATTAATCATTTAAGGGAGATGAGAAGGATGAGATGCTTCCAATGGATTATAAATTTAAGAAGAATCATCATTTAAATAATATCATACGTAATATTAAAAAAGATTACTATTAATTTATGATATAGATATTTGTCACATCTTGTCCTTATTTTTCAATTGAGACTAAATCCTTAATGTTGAATGTTATATTTATATTTGCACTATTAATAAAGCATTAAATAATCCTTTTTAACAGTGTAGCATAGATAATTGCATCTAGACTTAAAGATTATATGTAAATAGGCATATTTAGTTAAAATTTGTTGATAAATTAGATTGATAGGGCAATAGTTTCACTAAACCAATGTATAAGGATTTTATAAGAGAATTAGGCATGATTCTGTGTGATTTAAAGTCTCTTTTAACGCTTATTATTATTCTTGGTTGACATTTCCATGAATTATTAAGTGTACCAATATTATAGTGTGGTCAACTAGTGTTCTAAAAGATCGTCTTTTTTGTCTTTCTAACAAGTTTGTAGATTGTTTGGCTGCTACTATTGTCAATCACACATAAACACTAATAGATTAATCAAGCAATGTGGTCGACTAGTCTTCATGTTTCAAGCTTTCCTTCCTCTTTTTCTATTATTTTTCATCATAGTTGTTTATATCTTCCTAAAACTTAGACGACTCACTCTTTTCTTTGAAAAACACTATCTCCTATTTCATACGAATTAAGTTAAGTTGCTTTAAATTGAAATTTCATCATTCTTAGGTTTTAAATTCGAGGATTCTTAAAATTTGTCATAATTTAGGTCATTTTTCAAATTAACACGTCCATAATAAAATTGAAAAATGAATCAAGGTTGTTAACATTTCAATTATATTGTAAATCTTTGATTTTGTTCAAATTTGATATTTTAGGCACTTTTTCATATATATTTTTTAAGTTTTGGGACTTCCAAAAGTACACACTCTTTTATGAAATTGATGGTTAGATACTGCAACTATGCTTAATTCTTTTTATAATTACAATCCTTAATTTTGTCAAATTTTGTTTTTTTCCTTCAATTGAAATTTAACTTAGGCACATTACCCAAATTAGGAATGTTTTAAAATTTGACACAATAAAGAAATTTAT
The DNA here is from genome assembly GCA_025629805.1 of Erythroxylum baracoense. Taxonomy (NCBI): domain Eukaryota; kingdom Viridiplantae; phylum Streptophyta; class Magnoliopsida; order Malpighiales; family Erythroxylaceae; genus Erythroxylum; species Erythroxylum baracoense. The sequence continues at coordinate 29,462,292 of JAOTAY010000189.1, forward strand.
TTATCAAAATTGAACTTTGAAACTATTATTTGACACTTTAAACGCTCAATAGTATTTTTCCTTAAGCAAATTTATCAATCTTGATCAAATTATTTTTTATCATTTAACCAAATTAGCTTGATGCATGATATTTCAAAATTTTGGATTTTTAGATAATTAATTTCTTTTTGGTGATTTTGAAAAAGGGGTGAAAGATTGGTGATATTAGATTTAGAAGGAGTGAGGGCATCCAATGAGATTAACTTTTATATATATGGTGACTTTTGAATATATGATATTTTTATTCTTATGTAAATTTCTTTCCTATATGTAGGGTTGGTAGTGAGCCAGGCCCTACTTGAGGCTCAATGGGGCTCGAGATATGCAGCCCATACCTCAAGGCCTAGGTGTAACATCCTGTTTCTATATAACAGGTTGAACCATAGAAACGGGTACATGTGAGATCAATCGGAGAAACTAGGAAAACACATCTCATTCTCATGCATTTGTGAACAGTGATTTCTGCACATGAAAAATATCTGTACATGCATTCATGACATATTCCCGGTATAAT
>JAOTAY010000189.1:29493263-29569869 GCA_025629805.1 Erythroxylum baracoense
AGCATATAATATGTCTAACAATTGGATGATATAATGGACCACTACACTATTGGATGTACCTTAGCATGACCATTATGTATATACAATTCTACACCACAGGCATATGTCCTATACCTGGTCATGTGTCTCCATGGGATTTGACACATCCACTTTTATTTGGATAGGTAAAATTATAAGAGTAATGAACCTGTGGTTGGTTTGAGGTCTTGAGTATATACTACTACTACTTTGTCATATTCTTGTATAGGATTAGTACCCTATACATTAGGTACCTATAGTAACACTAGGACTATATCTCCATACAATCATTGATATATGGCATTGCAAGAGATACCATGTATACATGGTTATGTACGTATGCTAAGTTAGTAATGTATACTTACAAATGTACCTGTAATAGTATTCACCTATAGGACGTTTACCTTAATATCTCAATAATGCCTTTAATGTAGCACCTAATGTTTTTAGGTGCTACATTACCACACAGTGGTTACCTATGCTTGTATCTCTTCAGTGCCTTTTCTAGATCACACCATTCAAATAAAGATCCCTTCCTTGATATACTAGTGCTATAGTATATATATATGGTACAAGATAGGCATAAGAGGTATACAATGGTTGTCTCAAGCATACAATGTGACATAACTATCTACCTATAATAGGTAGATAGTTATCATACATATTAGCCCACATGAATGTTCCCTCAATAGCCATGGTATGGGATAAATATACATCTATCCCATAGGTGTATATTTCATACGCGGTATATATTATAACATCAATCCCATAACTATTACAGTCCACTTGCATATACCATAGGTAACCCTGCATACCAAGCATATTGGAACCATACTATCTGTACATAATACAGAATCATAGTAACTTGTGGGTATATACCAATTATAACATTATGTAAGTGTAAAACATGTGAACATTGTAGTTACAATATATAACCATACAGGAGTAAACAAGTGACCTATAATATATGTCATCTATATATTATATGCAGCTTGGTATGGAATGTTACTACTATATATAACATAGATATAATTACTCACCTATGGCTGATATCTAGATAATGTGTGGGACCATTGTTAATTAGTACCATTATACATATGGGATATGCACGAACAAAGATATAATATGTACATACATATTTTTGACAGAATTACCCCTGTTTATACTGTATCAGAACATATATACCTTTGGTCTACCTTAATAGATATCTTCATTGGTGGGTACTGCACTATAAAGTCATAATTGTGGACATATAAGTATGCAGTACCCTGTAATGGTATCAGTACCATTAGGATTGAATGGATATAGCCATATCCATAGATATCCTTGTGTATGGGTGAGCACATACTTTGATGTATTGGTATAACCCAGTGCATTGGGATAATGAGAAGGTACAAATAAGTTGGATGATGCAATACACTCTTGATGGTATATCCCAATGGATATCAAAAATTGTGGTGTGGTACCTCCTCAAAAGGCTTGTATAATATTAATTTGAGTCTGTGGGTGTATCATACCACAACAATATACTATAACATTCGGTAACAATGTATGGGATTGTACCCATATAGTATGAATAAACAGTGTTTGTATACACAATGTTTGTTACGTACCTATTCACAAAACATAATGCTTGAAGATATCATAATCTAGGACTGCCATTCTGTGCTTGTATAAATTGTTAATCTGATAGTGCAAGTACATTATACACTAAGTATAATACGCCTTAGCATAAATACCTATATGGTGACGGCACATAATGTATACCCATATATTATGGGTATGATGTAGACATCATACATGGTATAACTGTATGCACCCTAACATGTGGCTTAACTAAATATGGGCCCTATTTGGCAATCAGCTGATTACATTTAGCTGTTAACTAATAGTTGATTATACCAGCTGATTTAACCAGCGGATTGCATTAGTTGTTTGTTAAAGATGTTGGTAACATTAGTTGTTTAGTATTAACTGTTTATATATAAAATGACTTATAAGGACATGACTATAAAAAATTATAAGAATATGAATATTATATATTTTAGTGATTTAATATTCTAATAAGAATTAGATTTTAGATATTTAATTATAAAAAATTAAGTTTATAACTCTAATAAGAACATATAATAATAATAATAATAATAATAATAATAATAATAATAATAATAATAATAATAATAATAATAATATAATTTAACAAAATTTTTATTAAAATATTTGAACCAATTACATTATTTATTTGTATTTTAAAAATGACCCTAAAGCATCATTTTATTTTTAAATTAAATTATCCTCTACCAAACTCTACTGCTGATGGGTGACTTGCCAAAGCTTTCATGATATGGACTATACTTCCCTCTGTTAGAATTTATAAGTTACCAACTGCTAATCTATTATCCAGACATATTTGGGATATTAAAATATACTTGGGATATTTTAATGGAGGTAAAAGGCAACTTCACTACACGGAAGAAAAAAAAATCTTATGTAACAAAGAAAAACAGGTAGATCGTAAGAATGTTACAAGTGCATTGGCAATGGAAACATTTTGATACATTGAAGCCCTAATTACATAACCATGAATTGATCTGCATAAACGATTTGCCCCTAACTGGGAACAAGAAGAAACTACAGAGACCAAGTAATTGGAATCAGTTTCAATTCCTTCATTTTGCATCTCTCTGAACAATTCTATGCACCTTCCTCCCATTCCTAGTTTAGCATAACCACAAACCATAATGGTACACATTCTTTACTCCATTCATGTTCCCTATCAAAAAGCTTCTCTGAAGGAATTAAAAGTCTAAATTTGCAATACATGGACAGTAATGCAGTGTTAACTATATGATCTATCACATAATTTTTCCTTATAATCAGCCCTTCAAAAGCCTTTCCTTCCCTCACATTCAAGAAGTTGCCAAAACCTGATAGAATGCAACTTAGAATTATGTTGGTTTTTTTAATAGAGCTGAAGCAACATACGTAAATAAAAGAGTAAAATAAAAGGTTTTGCCGTAGAACACTACTTCATTTATTGACAGAAACATAGCTCATTATATAGAGCTTAAATGTAACAGAAAATCTTAGATATTTGCTAAAGATCACAATAATATCTCTAAACTTATTCCTAAAATCAAGCACTAAATATCATAATCAAATTTGCCTAAGATCTGATTAATTTGACCATTTATTTCATAAAAATCTGCAACCTAAGGAATTTTCCAACATTAAAGTCTACTAATATATTAACATAAGTTGAGGTTGAATTTTTATGACTTCTGGGACTTCTTTCTGGGGTCATTTTTTTCTCTGTGAGTTACCTTTTTTTTATCTAGGCGTTTAGTTTCTTTCATCTTGTCCTTTTATCTAAATGAGCTCTTCATGACTTCTAGTTAAAATCTTTTCCCTGCTAACTACTAGATTTGTTTATGTTCAGCTCCATTTAGTCTCTAAGTTTAAGTGAAAAAGAGTGCACCTTCGAATAGATTATTATCCTCATCCAATATCATAAGAGAGATCTTATCAGAAAGTTTTATGTTGCTTTCAACCAAAATGCAGACGCGAGTGTAGTTGATCCTTTTCATTTGAGTTGTTAGTTCAACTAAGCACAATGGCTTTCTAATATGGCTTACAAGATGGCTTAGTCCTAAGGTGGTCCAGTATTCAAGTAGCATGTAATGGATGTTTGCCTAAATTACGATCTAGTTATGTTTGATGCTATAGAGGCGGAGTTCTAGCTTCCACACTTGCAGAAAAATAGGTTTAAAATTGAAATGTCAAGATCCATTTTTGAAGACCTTTAGCCTTTGTATGGATTAGGAGAATTTGAAGAGGAAGAGATCGTCATCATTTAACAATACTCCAACTAAGCTAAAAGGTTTCCATTTGTGGTTTTCCCATACGTTAATAGCTTGGAAAGAAGGTCTTTTATGTATGAAGTAGATTAAAAAGGTAGATCCTCCTTGAAAATTTATGATCGTTTCTTCTGCATAAATTTTCTTTAGGGTTAACAAGGTCTTAACTGATTTTGAAGGGACGTTATTGTCAACCCTGTGCCAAAGACTAGTTAATTGGGTCCCTTTAAAATTGAAGCATTATAAATAATTCTTAAAACTTTCCTTTTACTTTCGAGCTGTAATTTTTAAATAAGCATTCTTTTGGCATACATTTATTACTAACACAATATGATCTAAACTTGACAGTTAATTGTCAAAAAGTGGCAATCGATATTAGAGGTAGTGTTAAAATTATGAGCGAGTTGCATTAGTTAAAACAAAAGAGAAGATTTAACATTTGAGTACATCTGACACACTATGTAAGTTTATAAGTTCCCTATATCTATGAACATGATCAACTAAATCGTGCATTCCATCATACGTGTATATGATTAACATATTAAATATGATTGGTAATTATGATGTCAAGACATTAAAGATTAAAGGACTATTAGTTATCAAGCTAACCCCCAAAATGTCATGTTCTGAAGTTATCGACTATACGGGTATCAATTATGTTCCTTCTAATAAATGGTGTAGGTTATGGATATTTTGTCATTCTTGTATCTGCTACCTTTCTTATATTTAATAGTTGACTTATTGTCACAATATTTTGATTATAGCATTTAGTTCTCAAATTATTCGTTAAGTCAATTTTACGAGTTGTTATTTTAGGTATCTATTATTCTTTCTCTAAATAAGATATCTTAACTAGTTTAAAGTTTTCTTAAATGGATTTATTTAAATTTTTGAAAAAATCTCTTAGAAGTAAATTGAATTTTATGTAAGTTTGGTGTAAGCTTGTTAAATCTTACAAAAATAAGCACTAAATTACTATTAGGTTAAGATAATCTGACAATCAAATTAAGAAAGAAAGTACTAAGTATGCAAACTATTCTTTGAATAAATTTATGAAAGTAGTAATATCCACCTACTTTAAGGTGGCTCTCTTTTATAAACATTCTTTTGAAAGATAAAGTTAAACTCAAATTCAACTCAATCTAGAAAATTTATTAATCTTTAATGGTGATTTATTTCAATATGTAAATATGTCACATCTTGATCTTATCTTTACCATTAATTTGAATTTTAATAACATTGAAGCTTATAAACAATAATTATATAATTGAGCCTAAAACTCAATGACTTTGAAAAAGAAAATGAGTTTTTTATAAGCAAATAAGGGTTAATTATAACATGAACTTTAATTATGGACCCAAGATCAACCATGAACTTGTATTAATAGAGAAAATGTAAAAAATACCTATTTTGCTTTTTATTGCACAAAAAGAAGCTATTGAATTACTTGAACAAGCTCCTTAAACTTTTGATCAGCCTTTATGAAAGTTGTATATGTTTATGCCATTAAAACATTTTATCCAAAGATAAGAAAAATCTATCATTCCATCCCGTAAGACTTTTGATACTGAAAAATATCAAATGCATATATCATATGCGATACAGATCCAATACTTCACTAACATGAATGAGAAAATGAAGTGTGGCAAATTGTGATGATCCTTATATGATCTTAAATGTATCATCTTTCCATTTATCAGTCTTAATTTCTCTGAATTTTACGCTAAATCACATATAAGAAGTTTGTTTTCTCTCACTGAATACAAAATTACATTAGAGAAAACTCTTATGGGATTAAATACTTATATCCCCCTATGTCATATCAAATCCATGGATTTATGTATGTGTCTGAATGTGTCCTAAAGATATATACTCAAGGTCAATCGATATATATATGCCCAATGACCTTTAAAATGCTTAAAATCGATATAGATCTTAAGACTTTCACCTTTATGATGACAATGTACATGAAACTGTATGATTGAGAACAAAACGATGATCATCAATATGTATACAAATATACTTTCACAATAAATGAAATCTGTACAAATATATTAAGCATAAATACAGTGATCCCTAACTAATAGTATCTAAGGACTTCAGTAAACCCATACTATACAGATGCCTCAGAAAAATAACTGGGTTAAGTCTTTTAGTTAAAGGAACGACAAGCATGCACCCAGTCTCTAAATGCTCCACATTAATGTAACATTTCTGTATTAACTGCTTTATGATCAAATACTTAATGCTTAGACCCTATGATATTCTTATTGAACAATATAGCAGAAACATTATCACAATATAACCAACTAGGTCGAGCAACCAAATCAACCACCGATAACTCAAAAATCAAGTTCCTAAGCCAAAACCACCTGTGAAATAGTCCTAACATGTCATAAACTCTACATACATAGTCAGGGAAGTTACTACACTCTTGCATGATACTACACCATTTTTTAAATATAAATGTACGTTGATATGGACTTTTTATCATTTCAGCACATAGCAAAATCTGAATCGATATAACCTATAAGATCTAAACTGTTGACTTTTACGAACATCAATATATAATCCTTAGTTCCCTTCAGATATCTCAAATCTTGTTTGACTGTATTCTAGTGGTCGACTCCTGGGTTAGCCAGATATCGAGCTAGCAATATAACAACAAATGCAATGTCTTGTCTAATACACACCTGGACATACATCAGGCTACCAATTACACTAAAATAAGATACATTCTTCATATCCACTCTTTCTTTGTATCCATCTGATATAGCTCCATATCATAACAAACCACTGTTGTCATAATCACACTAAATGCATCTTTAAAGGATATAAGAGAAAAGGTCATATTAATGTCGATCCCTTCTTTCTGAATGAACCTTCTAGCAACCAACCAAGCTTGAACCGCTCAACTGTATCGTGAGACTCCGTTTTGGTATTGTAAATTCATTTACAACTAATAGTTTTACAGTTATGAGGTAAATACATAAACTCCAATACCTTATTATGCTTCATGGATTACATCTCATCCCCCATTACATCCCACCAAAAAATTACATGAGGTCCATAAACAACTTTTGTAAAAGTAATCGGATCCATTACATATCTAATATCATAATCTTGTTCACCTAAATGGATTATATAATCAAATGAGATAGCATGTCTTCTCACTTTAGTGGATCTTTTTAATCGGACTTGTTTAATACGCTCTTGCACCTCATAAACCTTAGTTTGTATAGGTATGGGTTTCTGTCTCTATACTGGTATGATAGACCTTGATTCACTAGTTTTGAATGTATGAGTAATGGATGTGAAATAAATATAGTATCCACCCTTCTATCATTTCATAGGTAAGAATGACCACCCTCATCAAGATGAGATGGACCACCCTCATCACAGACATTATGCTCTAGAAACTTAGATGTTCATGATTCGACTATTCTAGATCTTCCATCTCTACAGTAAAATATGCATCCCTTAGAGTGGTCAGGATATCCTACAAAATAACGAGTGGAACAAGAATGCAACTTATCTTAATAACTATTATAACAAAGGTACCTCAGTAAGGTAGCCTCATACATGAAGATAAGTGAGGCTAAGCTTACACCCCTTCCAAATTTCAAAACGTGTCTTTGAAACTAATTTACTTCGAACACTATTAGGTATATATAAGTCTTTGTGGCTTCACCCAAAAGGTAATCAAGTAAATTAGTCCTACTTTTCATTGACCTTGTCATGTCCTTTAAGGTGCAATTTTCCCTTTCGGTCACATCATTTTACTCAAGACTATTTGGAATAATGAACTAAGCCACTATTCCATATGATTCTACATATTTAGAAAACATGCCTTTTTCTTATTTTGAAATACCATGTTTTCCATAATATTCACATTTACAGTCATATATGACAATCTTAATTGATTTTTTAAATTGGTTCTCAACTTCAACCTTAAAGATCTTAAGTTTATGAAGATATTAAGACATGTCTTTATGTAAGAACATATATTTATAATGGGAATAGTCATTAATAAATGTCAGAAAATATTACACGATGTAACTTTATAAGGTCCATATATATCCATATGTATAAGTTCTAATAAGCCAAAAGCACAAGATGCCCTTTTCTCTTTATTTTACTCAATTTACCCTTTCAAAAGCCAACAAATATTTCCAGATCATCATAATCTAAATTTGAGAGAATGTTATCATTAACCAATCTCTCAACTCTATCTTTGAAAGTGTGAGACATCCTTTTATGTCACAATATGTATGACTTCTCTTTTATCAGTGATTTGTTCAAAAATATATGAAGAAGCATACATCTCATTAGGAGCAATACACATTTTATATAAGTCATATGACAAAAAGGCAGTACTAATGTGTTTTGCATTGAAAGATAACTTTACAATAGAAGTTTCAATGGAAAAACTATAAACTTCTTTATCCAAAACAAATATAGAGATCAAATTTCATCCAGATAATGGTATATAAAACGTGTCATTTAATACAATCTTAAACCTTGTATCAAAGTTCAAATGAACATCCCCTTAAGAGATTACATCTTCTTCTTCGTTATTGCCCACCATTAGTTTTTCCTCCTCCCTATTTGGCTTTCTGTTTTGTATAAATCCTTGCATTATGGAAGCAATATGATTAGAGGCTCCATTATCTAGCCTTCAAGAACTTAATGTGGCTATAGCAAGATTAGGCTCATATATCATACAAGCCAATGACTTATTTAATAGCTCTTGCTTTCTTTCTAGGTTTTATACTTCTGGCATTTTTATCTTCTTATGTCCCTTCTTTTTATAGAAGTAACACCTCATACTCTTTATAACATCCTCAAGACCTCTAGCAACATTAGATTGATTAACATTTACATGTGGAAGAAATTTAGGTTTCTTATGATTAAATTTACAGGGCTTTACCTTTGCTTTTCCTTTGGTTGCTATGAAGAATGTATAAGTTTTATTCTTCAGCAACAAAAAGGATGGCTAGTGCATTTATGTTTGAAGCTTTATCTTGAGAATTGTATGTGGTAACCCAAATAGTAAACTTTGACAGAAGTGTATCCAGAGCTTGGTGAATTATACAAGCATCAAGAATATAAATATTTAACGCCTTCAGCTTAGTCTAAAGGTGGACAATCCTAATTATGTACTCCCTTAATCTCACTGCTCCTTTATTTCTCATAGAGTACAAGTCCTTTAATAAGGTACCCATTTCAACATTAGAAGATACCTTATATATTTATGAGATATTATTGAGGAAATCCCTTACTATGTTTGTTTCTGGAAGTCCATTTAACAGATGGTCTGGTATGGATCTCTTTATGGTCAAATAACACATCCTATTCGACCTTTCTCGGGCTACATATGTTTCTCTCTCAGGTTCTAAAATGAAGATGTAGATAGAGATGACCTATCATTGACCCTGGCCATGGTGATATCTACCATCTCTAGCGTAAAATCCAGATCTTGCTTCCATTTCTTAAAGTTGAAACCAATAAAGGTTTCAATTATAACATTGCTATTATTCACAGAGAAGGTAACTGCAAAATTGATAATGTAATCATCAGGACAAATGTTGGATAACTATGATAATTAAAGTAACAAAACAATATATGTACTGAGCATCTTATCACATACATCACAAAACAATTGTGAGCTAAATACATAATACATACAAATAAGACCTTCATATAAAAGCGATCAGAGTATACACCATTAACTTTTATAATTATACCACCTGTGGGCAAAATAATTATGCCTTTATGCACATCTCAAAGTCTTATATAAGGCTAACACTTATGGACAAAATAACCAAACACATGACCAAAGACATCGCTAAACATGCAAACAAAATAGTTCAAATACTAACTTAAAAGCCCACTGTGGTGATTGCTTTCTCATTAATATCCAAATGGATCCACAAGCACAAGGGATACACTTGTATGCTATCCTTATATTCTTCTATATGGGCATAAAATATGTGACAATTTATCATTCATAAGTACAAAATCCTCATACACATACTCCTTAACACATATCAGTGCTGAACATAATATCAACAAACTTTATTTAAGAATTCATCACAAAAAAATCTCAATCAGATTGATAATCATGCGATACTAAACAATAAATACATCTATAAGATACCAAAACCACATATATCTCTTTTAACTTAACAATGGCTTTAATAACTTTACTTGATTTTTTTAAAGTTAAACTTATTTATTACCATGTCACAGATCAAAAAAATTGTAAAAATTTCTTCATAAATTCATAAGATCTTAAAAACTGACCCAAAAATAACTTGTGGAACCATTTTTTGAATTTTAGAAATTTTGAGTTTTTTTATCCTATAGTGTGCTGATGTTGACTGTAAGCATGTGTACTGTATGCACCAAGCCTGACATGTCTCTAGATGCATTAGGCCTAGCATGTGGGCAAGCATACACGGCGTAAACGTGCCCACTGCTGACTAGCTTCTAACATCTTCTCCCGCATATGCCAGTTAAATACACATGTCAGATGCTAAGTGCCTCCCAAAAGCAAGTGGTTACTTTTTCAATGTTTGTTCATCCAATCGTTGCAAAAAAAGGCAATTTTAGGCTACATTTTTACTGTTTTTTTTTTCAAATTTTGTCAATATTTTTCTAAAAAATCACCCCAAGTCTGTTTTTACTAGTTTTTCCACCCTATACTTGTTCAACATCAATTCAAACAACAAATATGTAGTTTATCTAAGCAAAAACAAATTAATTTCTCTTATTTCTTTATGGAGAAATTCGAAAATCTTCATTCGAATTAGTACAATCATAAAGCTGCTCTGATACCACATGTTAGTTATAACACAAACTTTAATTATAGACCCAATATCAATCATGAACTTGTATTAAAAGAGAAAATGTCAAAAAATACCTATTTTGCTATCCATTGCACGATGAATAAGCTATTGAACTATTGGAACAAGTTCCTTAAACTTTTGACCAACCTTTATAAAAAGTGTATATCTTTATGTCATTAATGTCTTTCTACACCTTTCTTAATATGTTGACCTCTTAACGGGTTAGAGAAATTGAATGTCCATGAACTTACTTAAACAAGCAACAGGAGAGCTTAGTAGATATTTATAGTATCCTTATTAGGTCTCCTTATCATAGGCCCAATGCATAATTGTCCTACATTGATTACGTCTAATTTTTCTCATTGGACTTTAGCTCATTTTACCAAGTCATTTATTGAACTTCTTTATTATTTTTAATCCGGATCAATTTTGATTTTCTTTATCTTAATTTTATGAAATCTGGTAATTACTAATTGTCCAATTAAAAAACTCACTAACGATTAAGTCCATCTCATATACTTCCTAAGAGTATATCATATCCCTGATTTTGAAGAGTTAATGAATAACAAATGTTACATAAGGGTATGTTGTTATAGGTATTGTTACGTGCGTGTTCTCCAGTTCATCTGTTCAAAAAATATTTATTACCATTTGCTCGGTAGTGACAATTAACAACAAAACATGGATTTCTAGGATGAGGACTTCGTGTAAATGATAGATGTTTAATTTTTTATCACATGAAATTAGTGATGATTTATGATCTCACCTGTCTTAAATATTAACAAAATGTATATCATTACAAAATTTTATTAATAAATACAATTTAATTTTGACACCTCTTGAAAATAGATAAAATTAGTGCACAATTGCTTAGATTTACGACATTATACCAATAATTATACAAAATATAACATGGAAATTTTTATTTTATTAATTTTCAAATCATTCAGCCCTCTGAGTTATGTTCATTCAGCATTTTACAACATCCCTTGAGGTGTATTTTATCCAAAAGAATTCAACAGTTAAGCAATAGAAGCCATAGAGCAGCTAGCCAATTTGTAATGGATAGGGCTAGTTTTTTGTTTTCTTGGTAGTGGTGTTAACTATTTTAGTCGATACGAACTGCAATGTTCAGTTTCTTTTGGGCTCTAGGCTTCAATTCATAACTTTTGGCGGCTACAGCTTCAACCCTGACCAACAAAGCTAAAGCCTATACTTGTTTTATGTATTTCCACATATATAAGGAAATACGGACAATATGAGGTTATTCGATATAAATTTATAAATTTTAACCAATTAAAATAATGATAAGGAAACTGTTGAAAAACAGATGAAGGAAGAATTTTTGGCTCAAAATCTATTAGAGAGGATAATCACCTTTTATAGACTTTGGTACATAATTTGTTATAACAAAACTCTGTAAACAAAAACAGAAAAATAACCTTTGTAAAAAAGTAAGTAAAAAAGAAATAAATCAGAAAATAAAATAGAAGAAACTAGACGTGGGCTTGACTGCTTCTCTCAGACTTGGAAATGGATCCAGAAGAAGATCCAGATGGAGACCTTGATCTGCTCGTGAGATTAGGCCCAACTCTAGAGGGGAGACTCGCTTCAGAGGCTCGCTCTATAACCCAGTCCAAATGCCTTTTTGTCAACTATATGCAATTAGGGTTACAATAGTCGTCTCCTTCTTTGATATGCCGCGACAAGCTGGACAATATACATCATGTATAATGCCCAGCTTGTGATGTAAGGCGTGAAAGGCTTGTCACGGGAGAGGCTTTGTGAAGATGTCAACGAGCTGAGCACTGGAGGATACCAGGAGAAGGTGAACAATGCTAGATTTAACCTTTTCCCAGACCAGATGATATTCGAGTTGAATTTGTTTCATCCTCTCATGGAAGATGGGGTTTTTGGTGATGTAGATCACAGAGCGATTGTCACAGTAGAGGTAAGCCGAGTCTAGGTGAAGGACTTCAAGATTGAAAAGAAGGTAGGAGACCTATTGGAGCTCACAGGTGGTTAAGCCAAGAGAGAGATATTCAGCCTCGAAAGAGCTGCGTGAGACGGTCACCTGTTTCTTTAATTTCCAGGAAATCAAAGGGCCTCCAAGGAACATATAATAGCCGGTGATCGATTTTCTAGAGTCAGGACAGCTACCCCAGTCAGAGTCAGAAAAAGCTCGAAGCTTTGGAAGAGAGTCGCTTTGAAATAGAATACCCTAGCCTGGTGACCCCTTTAGGTATCGAAGCACCCAGTGAGCAGTTCGCAGATGGGAGGTTGTTGAACTAGACATAAACTGTGAGAGATGTTGTACAGCTAAGCAAGTGTTCGATTGCGTCGTAGTCAGGTAAATTAACTTTCCTATGAGACATTTGTAGCTTGTGACATCCATAAGAGGTTTACCTTCGGTAGTTAATTGTAGGTTGGCGACCATCGGTGTAGAAGCAGGCTTGGAGTGCAGAAAGTCGGAGTCTTGAAGCAAGTCAAGAGTGTATTTGTACTGGCAAAGGTTGATTCCGGAAGAAGATCAAGCAGGCTCAAGCCTTAGAAAATTAGCACAACCGAGATCCTTAATCTTAAAAACACTATCCAGGAACTATTTAGTGGACTGGATGAGAGTGAGGGAGTTACTGGACAAGAGGATGCCATCAACATACATAAGTAAGATAATAAGATTGTCATGGAGCTTCTTTGTGAACATAGAGTGGTCTAATTGAGGCTGGAAGAAACCAGTCAAGAGCAATGTCGAGGTGAGCTTGCAGCGCCATTGCTAGCTTGCCTGTTTCAGGCTATAGAGGCTTTTCCAAAGGTGGCAAACCATATCAGGATGTGGCAACTCCAAACCATCAGGTGGTTTCATATACACTTCTTCGTTTAATTCTCCATGAAAGAACACATTGTTTATATCTAACTGGTGTAAATGCCTTTATTTTGAAGCAACCAAGGTCAGAAGAACTCGAATTGTGGTTGGCTTGACTAATGGAGAGAAAGTCTCGGTGTAGTGAAGGCCTTCTTGTTGAGTAAACCTTTCACTATAACTATGCTCTTGCAACGTTGAAGACTCCCATCTGCATTGAACTTGTATTTGTGAACCCATTTGGAGTCGACAGCTTTCTTACTTAGAGGAAGAAAGGTATGATCCCAGGTATGATTCTCCTCTAATGCTTTTAATTCTGCTTCCATTGCATCTCGCCATTCCTTATGTTAAATTACCTGTTTGTAGGAAGTTGGTTCTTTAAGAGAAGCAAGTCTAGCTGAAAAGGCTTGGTGGGGAGGGGATAAGGACTCATAAGAGAGAACAGAAGAAAGGATATGAGGGAAGGTATGAGGAAGAGTAGGGCAGTCATAGTCTCTAAGGTAAGAGGGTGGTTGAGATGGTCTTATAGAGCGGTGGACAGGTTGAGAAGGTGGTGAGGGATAGGAAGGTGGAGAAGAAATAGATAAGATAGGGGAGGATGATAGTCAACAGTGGTAGGAGAAGAAAGGGTAAGTAAAATAGGGGCAAGTAAAGTTTGTTCTATTGGGGACGTGAAGAAAGGAAATTGATCTTCATAAAAGATCACATCTCTAGACACAAGAAGCTGCTTAGCGTTTAGGTCAAAAACTTTGTAGCCTTAAGTACTTGTAGAAAAACCAAGAAACACACACTTCCTTGCTCTAGTATCAAACTTTCCTCTGCTTGCCTCCTTAGTTGAAGCAAAGCAGAGACAACCAAATACTCTCACGGAAATAAGGTCAGGGTTAGTGCCAAACAAAATATAATAAGCAGCTTATAGGATAAAATGGGAGTGAGTACACAGTTTATCAAATAGACTGCATGAAGAATACAGTCTGCCAGAACTTTATAGGTAGATTAGCTTATATTTTCAGAGCCCTTGCAATAGTTAAAATGTGTTAATACTTCCTCAACTCTCTTATTTTGTTTTTGAGTTTCCACATATGATGTTTCATGTAAAATGCCCTTCTCTTGATAGAAATCTTTTATTGAAAATTTGATCCCATTGCCACTTCGAATTCATTTAATTTTCTTTTCAAATTACCTTCAACATAGGCACAAAAACCCTTAAAGAGTTCTCTGGTTTTAAGTTTCTGTTTCATCATATATATCCAGGTCATTCTACTATGGTCATCCAGAATAGTTAAAAAGAATTTGTAACCAAGATAAGATGGTGTGTGATAGGGACCCCATATATCAACAAGAATTAGATCAAAACAGGCAGAAGCAACTGATTTACTAGAAAGAAAAGGTAATTTCTTTTATTTAGTGAAGTGACAAACTTCACATTGTTCGACAAACTGAAAAACTATAGATGGATTAATTTTGGATAGACTTTGTAGTCTTTAATTGGATAAATGGCCTAGTCTCTTATGCCAAAGATTTTCTTGGTGTGTGAAGATACTGCAAGACAGGTGGCTGGTGTCTTGGGTAGATGGAGAGAGATGATATAGTCCATTGGTTTGCCTAGCAAAACCAATCTTCCTCACTGATTTGGTATCCTGAATATGTCATAATGTAGAGGTAAAGGTTAGCTGAAATTGAGTAGGACAAGTGAGTTTGGTGATAGAGATTAAGTTAAAAGAAATATTAGGTATAAATAGAACATCAGTAAGGATGAGAGAGGAGATATAGACGGTCTTAACATGAGTTACTAAGGTAAGAGCACCATTTGGTAACCTGACATTTAAGCTGCCAATTGGTTTACAGGTTATAAAGAGATCTAAGGAGCAGACGATGTGGTATGTAGCCCTTGAATCAATAATCCATGTGAATGACCAAGGATCAGATGATAGAATAGGTTTGTGTATACCTTTTTGACAGTGGAAATTGTGTTGACCTAAAAGGTAATGACTCCTTTTCCCTTTGAATCTCCTTCCCTTTGTAGTAAGTGCATTAACTATATATTGTTCTGCGATAAGGTTGTAACCAGTGACTTCTTGGGAAGGCTCTCTTACTGATTGGGAATCTATCTCAGAAGGGATACTATCCAGGTTAGTTTCAATCTAATTGATAGCTTTGTATCTGTTTTGGCCATTTTCTCTAATTGAGTAGATATTTCTATTGCTTGTTGAGAAATTGGGGGGAAAACCATGTTTTCGGTAACATTTGGATTCTGTGTGTCCACTGTTACCATAAAAAGTGCAAATGGGTCTTTTTGTTTGTTGGTTGAATTTTCTGGGGTCTAACTTGGTATAGAAAACTTGAGGTTCAATAGCAGAGGTAGATAGATTGTTAGGCAAGGTAGTATTCAATTGCCTTTCATGCTGGTAGGCAAAGGATCCATTAGCATAATGTGTGACTTTAAAGTAAAATAAGACTCATTCAATCCTCTAAGAAACCTGATCACACAATCACCATCCTGATAATTTTTAATAGTAGTAATAAGCATTGAGGTTCACAAGTGCACCTGGGTAGAGGTCTGAGATTGGAAAACTCATCCCACAACATTTTTAGGTGACTGTAGTAATCTGAAACTGAGAGTCTAAAACTGTAAATTTCCTTTTATAAATTTGGTATTCTTAATGAATCTTCTTATGAGAATCTTCCCTCCAAATCCCTTCATAAATCTACTGCAGAATCAAACCAAATAACACTTTGTGCTATTGAGTCAGTCACAGATCTTAGTAACCAAGAGAGCACTATAGTATTACACCTTCCCAATAAACAAAAAGAGGATCATCCTTGTGAGGCATTAGAATGGTGCCATCGATAAATTTGAGTATGTTTTCGGATAGCAATGCCATGCGAATTGATCTTGCCCATGAATGATAGTTGGCTCCTGTCAAGAGAGTTAAGCCTAAGACTAGGGAAGGATCTTCATTTGGGTGTAGATAGTAAGGGCTAACAAGGTGATCTTCTGGTCTTAAAACATTTTGATTGTGTTGCCCTCGATTTACAGTGATGCTGGCATAGGAAGAGCTATAGGAGTGGCCAGTCATGATGAAGAGAGAGAAAAAAACCAAAAGACTGATTAAGAAGATAACGAAGCAATAAAACAGAAGCAAAGGGAGCCAGAGATGATGCTCTAATACCATGTTGAAAAATAGACGAAGGAAGAATTTTTGGCTCAAAATCTATTAGAGAGGATAATCACCTTTTATAGGCATAGGTACAGAATTTGTTATAACATAACTCTTTAAACAAAAGTAGAAACAGAATCTTTGTAACAAATTAAGTAAAAAAGGAAATAAAACAGAAAATAAATATAAGAGACTAGACATGGGCCTAACTGCTTCTCTCCGATTTAAAAATGGATCTAGAAGAAGATCCATAAGGAGACCTTGATCTGCTCGTGAGATGAGGCCCAGCTCCAAAGGGGAGACCTGCTAGGCCCTCTCCATAACCTGCTTTAGGGTTGCAATCGTCATCTCCCTCTTTGATAGGAACCTTATTCTTGACTAAACGAGTATCTCTCGTCATCCTTTGCTTGGTTTTCTTAGTAGACATAAAGTACCACATAGAAATCATGTCCTGTAGTTTTCATCTCACAAAATCATTTTCCATTATTGATGGAGTTTTCTTCAGCTTCCCCAACCACCAGTACTTAATGGTAAAATAATGTTTTAAAACCAGTAGGCAGTGCTGCAGTAGAAGTAGTGCCCTAGCCAGTGAGTAGATGAAAGGACATAGTTAAAGACAAAACACATCTGGTTTTCTTGATTTAAAATTAGATTTGCTTTTATAATGATCTTTCTATTTTACCATAGTGCTAATGTCTTGTTACTAGAAAATGGGAAGTCGATCATGTAATTGATAGTGAATATTTTCAATGAAACTTTGATCGACCAAATTTCTGACTCAAGTTTAAATTTAAAACTTTAATTATATATAGTTAAATAATAAAATAATGATATGCAGATTAATTAATTAGATAAATAAATAAATACGTTTTTATTTATTTATTTATTTGTAAGTTTTTACTCTTATAAAAGTTTTAAATTTAAACTTGAGTCAGAAATTTATATTTAAATTTTATAATAATTATATATTATAAAAATATATTTATTCATTAATTAAACCAAAATTAATTAGAAAATTAAAAGTGAATATGTATAAATAAGAAAAATGCAAATAGGTAATGTAATACTAAATGACGTAAATATACAACATGCTAAAGATTAACAATAAAAGATAAAATAATT
Source organism: Erythroxylum baracoense (assembly GCA_025629805.1). Taxonomy (NCBI): domain Eukaryota; kingdom Viridiplantae; phylum Streptophyta; class Magnoliopsida; order Malpighiales; family Erythroxylaceae; genus Erythroxylum; species Erythroxylum baracoense. Next base: position 29,511,133 of record JAOTAY010000189.1, read on the forward strand.
ATTGAGTTATAATTGAAATTGAAAAAAACTATAATTACTTATAGACATGGAATTGAGTTATACTTTTTTAAGCATTATATATAACACTTTTAAAACAGATAAAAAAACTTTCTAATTTATACGAAAAATAATTATTCTATACAATATAGAATCATATAAGAAAGAATATTTGTTACAAAATAACGTGTTAATGAAAGTAGGATTTGCCCTACTAAATTATGATGAAAGAAGTTTTGCGTTATAAGTATAAGCATAATAAGTTTGTCAATGAAAGTAAAAAACCAATCTTTCTTCTTTGAAATAAGAATATTAGGTGGGACGAGGGAAATGCTTTATTAAGTGAGTTTAATTAAATAAAGAAGAAGTGGAGAGAAGACATTTCACAAAAGAAAAAAGGTAAAATTACTTTCAAATAAATATAAACTTCAGTTGGCTTATTTATTATGCTTCTTAAGGATTCTTTTTTTAAAATGAAAAAAGAATTTAAATTATAGTTAAAACTAAATCGACGTTACAACAAGTTCAAAGCTTTAAGCCTACCATCATATTGCAATTTGACTCAAGAACAAATTTTTTTTAAGGAAGATGGTATGATTATCTGCATAATATATAGCAATAAGAAACAAAATATAGGCACCACTGAAATTTTATTTTCATAGGAAAGCTCATTCACCATTTCTAGTATTTGAGATTTTGCTTTTTGTTCCTAACTGATTTCCTTTATGCAGATTTGAATTCCATGCAAAAATCACCAAAGATGTCTAGGACATGAGCTACAGCTAGTGAGATATCACAGTCTTCTATTTGTTCGATATCCCCTGACCGTTGATTCTCAGTTTGCCCAATAGTTGCAACTGGAGTTAGCATGTTGGTTCAATCCATCAGACAATGTTCCAAATATTGGGAGGTGAAATAATTCGCGCCACTATCTACATTCTCCAAATTGTCTGCACTAGAATTGTCAAGAATTGCCTTTCTCTAGGAAATATGTGTGACAACTTGTTCAATCCTCAATTCAACTAGTTGATTACCATGATCTTCATCACCAATAACTACATCCACAACACCATTAAGCACACCCGCAACAACACTAGCAGTTTCATCCTCTATAAGAATGCTTTCTATAACAACCTCAGATGTCCCAACCTACAACTGTACACATGATTCCTCACAATCCATAGAAAAGTTAGCATCACTATGTTTGTCAAACGTATCACAGTTCGAAGGTTCCTGCATAACATTACATTTTTCCAATCCAGAACCAATAGGGAACTAGACAGAAGACATCTCAAAACAATCAACCATCTTAAAATTCCCAACCCCCAACCACACAATTGCATCCTGACAAGATAAAGAATTATTGCCATCAACATGATTAACTATCCCATCTTTTTGCAATGGTTCTAGCAAATTATTACTTACTGTCTGCCCATCCTCGATCAACAGTAAAAAACCAACAATAACCTCCACATGGGCTAACTCCTCTCCTTTGTCAACTATGACATGTTTCATCTTAGAAATAATCAGCGAACTGCACTCCTTCTCCAAGGGAACATTATAAGAGACACCAATGACTCCCACCGACTCCTTTTCCAAAATATATCTAACTTCATTGCTAATGTGCTCATACCATCCCGAGTGAAGAATCCTGCTTGTGGAAACCCATTTCCTTACAATGTTGTTCAACTTCTAAGGATAGCTCATAGGAATCACCACTTTCTCCATCTTCCCATTCTCAACTGCCTAAGAATCGGAAGCTTATCAGGCAGAACCGCACATTTAGGAATTTCTATACATAACTTTGCATATCATATCCTCTCCATAGAGGCAGTTTGTGAATCCATACAAACTGACTTACCAAGGGAGCTAGCCACATAATTGAGACTCACAACAGTCCAGAACTCCATCAGAAGGTTATGGAAATGAACCCACATAGGGATGACCTCGAATAGGCTTCGATCCATGTCCATTCCTGACCTTCACTTCTCCAGAAACAACGGTTGGTCACCGAAATGCCAAGGACCCTATTTAACTATCTCCGACAAGCAGGAGTCATCAGTAAATTTGAATAAAATTGAGCCATCTTCCCTCAATATGGCCTTTTGTAACCCCTTCTTTCCCCACCTAGCTTTAGCCCATGCATTAACAGCTGGGAAGGCTAGTTTTTTAGACCAAAAGAAACTGATTAGAGTTGACGACCACACTCTCACTCCAACCTTTAGCAGTTCAATCAGAAGAGTTAAGACCCCATCTTTCAGAACATTGTGATAGTGATGTAAAGCCCCTGTGTTGTGTTGTTTAGGGTTCAATTTATGCCATGACCCATCAGTATGAGTAGAAGTCGTATGTTCCCCCACCTTTGTTGGGTTCACATTAGGGTGCCTCTTCAGGGAGCCTCAAAGGGCTTCTCTACTGAGAGCTGAGATTTTATCTTTAGAGAGGGAGGCTTCCCCATTCACCATAATCTACGGAGGGAACGAAAGGTGCGGTCGCCGTGGGTTTTTTCTATCCTTCTATAGTTTTTACTGGTGAACCATATAAGAAAGATAGGGTCTAATTCCTTGTGATTTAGTTTTTACTAGTTAAGGATTCTATTAATGTTATTCTAAAACTCGTTTTCTTTCTCACTTGATTAGGTTAGGTATGCTTGACATTAAAATTTCACAAATTTAATTTTGAACGTGTTTATTTTTAAAATTTAAACCTTTCATTATTTAAATTCAACATAATGGGTTAAATGAATTGGATTAATTTGTACATGTAAAATTATGATTTATAAAATGTGTTAAATCATATATGTTTTGTGATAAATATTTTATATTATTAATATTTATTAGTGATAATAGTAAATTAATATGTGAAAGATCAAGTTCAATGAAAGGAGAAAATGAACAAATGAACAAATTTAATCAATTGAGTAATCAAAAAATAAAGAAAATGAGCAAAATAGAGAATATATGCAACTCAAGAGATTAATCAAACACCTCAAGTCATAACAAAATAATTGTAATCTCTCTTATTACTTTATCTTTGCTATATAGATGAACAAGATTGTTAACTTGTAAGGCATGTTGTATATATTTTATTATAATAAAAAATTTAGAAAAGATTTAAAGAAAATTTTTTGATAATCAAAACATTTTTTGAAAAATTTTAAATAATTTTTAGTAAAATGTTTGTCAGAGTGTCTTTTAAAGAACTTGACGGTTGAAAAGTTAAGTTCGAATGACTTAATGACCCTATTTGACAATCAACTGATTGCATTAGTTGTTAACTGATTCTATTAGTGGTTAGCTAATAGTGAATTATATCAATTGATTTGACTAGCAGATAATATCAGTTGTTTATTAAAAATGTTTAGTAAAATTAACTGTTTAATATTAGTTGTTTATGTATAAAATGACTTATAAGAATATGACTTTAAAAAAATTATAAAAACATGAGTATTATTTCTTAATATTTCTTTAAATATTTTCATAAGATTTTAGATTTTAGATATTTAATTTTAATAAATTAATTATTAAACAATTTTAATAAATTAATAAATTTTTAAACTTTAAATTTTTTCTTAAAAATTTTATTAAAATTTAAAACGATAATGATAAAAATAAAAAATCAAAATAAGTGTCTTATGTCTCGCCTATGATACTTAATTTAAAATCAAAATAAGTGTCCTGACAAAATTAAAATGATAAAAAATAAAAAGAAACCAAAAAAGACTGATAGGCACGCCTTTGACAATTCCCGTCACGAGCCTGACAGTTATATTTTTAAGAGCAAAAAAAAAGGTATAATTGACTTTTTGCGTATTACATATTTAGCAGCTAAGCGAAATGCTCATATACTCAGGGATGTTTTCATAAATTTTTCAAGTGGGCAAAATATTTAAAGTTTTTTATAGGATCAAAATTTAAAATAATAATATTTTTATATGAAATTTTTTTGAAGCAGTGAGAGCAAGGGCAATGTGCATCTGTCCTTGCATATACTGGAGTGTTTTCTTTTTTAGCTAATTAAGTTAAATCTGCTAACTCAATTAGTCGTTTACTAAATATTTCAATTGGTTGTTTGATATGTTCAATCAATTAAAAGTCTTGAAACCGCTAAAAATATATTCGTAAGCTATTTATTAAACAAGGCCAAGAGGGGAATAGTTATTGTTTGGTACTATACATGAGGTTAAATTGTTTATGGCCCAAATACTATAGTGTTCATTGTCCGAAACATTTTTCACTAACTAATTGGAGGATTATGATCAACTAGTTGATACTCTATCTAAAATGTTATAAGAGTCTTCACTCATAGAAACTAATTATTACATTCACTAGTTTGTGTGTTTAACGATTTCTTAAGTAAATTTTAAGTATAAATAAATCATATTTGAGTTATTAAAAAATTAACGTATTAGAGAGTTGTTAAAAGTTTAGAAATGTTAGAAAAATCACGTATGGTTATCCAATTGTTGCAATCGAAAAACTTATTTTTGGTAATCTTAAACAAAATTTAAAAAAAAAATCTTTATTGACGAAGCAAGACATTTATAAAGATTCCTTTTACTTGTGACAAAGAGATATTGTATAAATATTTTTCGTTAAAGAAAAATAGAAAATTCTCAAGTGAAGTTTAACAAATAAATAAATTACTTAAAACATTATAAATCTAAGTTGCTCTCTTTTCTTTCTACTACTACTACTACTAAAGCTAAGTATTACTAAATCTTCTAAAGGAGTGAGCAAAATTTCTAATGTGCTAGCAGAGTTGTTGAATCTATTAAAATAAGTAATATCATATGTTTTTCATTTCTTATTTATTGTGATGCCAATAGCGCTCCTTTCCCACCTACGCACAACGCTTGTAATTGTAGCTCTACATATTGCATTTATTGGAAAGGTCAAGATACGAAAAGAAAGAGCATGTAAATCATTCAGTTATATCCGAGTTGATGTGCCTTAGAAGCGCAGGGATGACAATATCCGGTGAGCTGAGTTGAGGCAGGTGACCGCCGACCGGCATGATTTCAACAATGGACCGACCACCAAGGTTTTGTTGCAGATATTCAGCGACCATAATAGGAACAGCCATGTCGCTCATGCTTTGCAGGATGTGGCAGCGGACACTGACCAAAGGCAGAATATGTCTCATGTCGCTTAGGAATATAACATGGACCAAACTCAAGGCTATGTCTGGTCTCATGTTGAAGAGGGTTCTACAGAATTCTTGCACTGCAACCGAGTTCATATCTGCTCCAACCACTAGTGGCGCGAATCCTGCACACCATGCTTCGTAATTTGACCTCACTCCTTCGAAAATCTGGTCTACATCTTCTTGCTCAAACCCTCCAAAGTAGTCTGAACCATTGAGTAGCCTAGCAAAAACAAGCCTTCCTCAGCGCAAAATCTAGCAGAAAACGGACTGGCGTAAAACAAGTTTAAATTCTTGTTATTAAACAATGAGAAAATGGTACCTTGGAGTTGCAGAGAGCATAACGAGCTTAGAGAAAAGATCAGGGCGAGTTACAGAGGCAACAGCACCAACCATAGCGGAGAAAGAGTGCCCAACAAAAATACATGACTCAATTTCCAGTTCTTCTAAAATAGCGAGCAAATCATGGACAAATCCATCAATACTTGAGTACCTTGTGAAGTCGAAGTAATCAGGATTAGTGGTACCAGCACCCATATTATCGTACAAAAGAACCTTGTAATCCTGGACCAGGTGTGGTACTAGGTGTCTCCATACAGACTGATCAGTGCCAAATCCATGAGCCAGGACGATCACTCTCCCTCCAGAACCTAAAATCTTCACATTGTGTGCTGCTTCTATTATTCCCATTTTTCTCTTTACCTCGACGAGCTGGTTCCAGGTATTTTCTAGATCGCTTTCGTGTGTATGCCTTTGTTTCAAGTCCATGGAAAAACGTAGAAATACTTTATTCGAGAATCACATGAAGAGCTGGCGTCTTTCAAGGGCATTGGTAAAGACGAACTTGCTCTATCACTATCACATGAAAAGAAACAAAGTTTGCCCTTATTTGTCTTGGAAACAACGAGTTTGGAGTTTGGACTATACGAAGATGAATTCATACAGCTGAAATGTTTCACCGATAAACAAGATTTGCGAAGTTCAAAAATGTGTTTTCCCTAAATAATCTAGCGTGGGGTTTCGGCCAAACATGCTGGAATTGATCTTTTAGGGCAATCTCAACATCAACTTGTGGAGTTTGTCTAAGGCAAGCAAAAAGGAGCATCAGAATCTTATCACACATCAGAAAAGTGCTGTTTATGGACATTGGTCCCCTGGAATAATCTTTTCCATTTTTGCCGAATATTTTTGTGGATGATCTCAACTAGGTTCAACGTTACCTAATCCGACCAATTGTCCCATCAACTCTAATTGTCGACTTGATTGATATACAAACTTTTGCTTCTTATTATGAATTCAGATTCTGAATTGACGACGAATGTCCGCTGGCCTACTTGAGTCACATTCAGATCATAGCACCTGCGGCTCAATGTTCTTGGTGGTTAGGTTAACAGGAATAGCAGTTAGCGTCATAAAATTATCGCCCGATATAGCAGTTTGCGTCATAAAATTATCGATTCTAGTAAACCCAATATAGATAGCTCAGGCTATTTTCTTTTGTCATTAAGAATGACATGACACGATTTAGTTATATGTTATAGGAAAGGATATTGTTTTTATCTTAAATTCTCCAAGCTTTCCCAGGATGTCAATAAAAATTGAAAAATTTACATTGACGTCTTCACAACTTTAAGGCAACAACAAATGAGATCAAGGCCTCAGTTAAGGAACAGCTTCACTTCAAGCATCTGCTCTAGCACCATTGCAGACTGCTCAGCTCATGCCTCAGATTCAAAGCCGATCCCATTGCTTGATGATATTATATTCTTTCTAGTCACAGGAAAGTACTTCAAATTGACACGAGTTCTCTCTAGTTTTGGCTTTTACCTCTGTTCAATGAGAAGATATCGACGGGAACGTTTGTGCAATCCACATGGTCGTCATCATCGAGTCTACGGTTTAAAGTACCTCCAGGTTGATCTATATATATCACAACGACCGTCATATCATCATGGTAAAAGCGCCTCGCACCTTTTTCGATTTTCTTGATGTCCTCGTAGCTCATTTCCCTTTTCCTTGCAACTTCCTGCAGGGCAGCTCTCACCAGTCGCTTTGCTATTCCCTGGAAAAAAAGAAAAGGGATATTCATTCGCTGGTGCGAGGAAAGACTACTGCACCACAATACTAATTCAATAATTGCTTGATTTAGTTTACTTCTTATGTATTTAAAGAAACAATTACTAGCAATGAATGCTTTGGAATAGTGTTCAGAAATGATTTATAAGGTGGGGTCTTACAACTCGTGGGCCTTTTAGAACTATATTGACGGCTGCTTCATCACTCAATTGCTCCCAAAGACCATCTGATGCAAATATTAAGAACAAATCATCTGGTCTTAGCTTTCGTATCAGTATTGAAGGTTCAGCAGTCATCACAGGAGCTTTTAAAGAAATAGGTGATCCAAACTGCTGGGAAAACTCAGGTTTCTTCAGGTAGATATCTCCTATGGATCTCGAAACCTGGAAATGCACATGTTGACAAATAATAGTTCAATACATGCTTCAGACCACAACTAGAAAATCAAAAAGAAACAGATGAGTAAATTCATATTTATCAATCAAGAAGAAAGACTCAGGCATACAGTTCATTTTACATTAAGGTACATGAAGAGCTCAACATTTTCAAGGAATCAGGCTTCACAATATATCTTTCTATAAATACAACCCAAGCATCATATGCAAATCATAAAATAAAAACACAATGGTAGTCGTCAGGATTTTATAAATTGCACTCGTTTATATGAGCAAGGTTACTGACAGATCATAAAAATGCAGTGAGCACTTGGAAAAATTTTCGTTATTTGATACAGTAGCCATAACTTTGCATCTTCCTGACATTAATCGGCTTTTCATAAAACAGAATCACTATGGAAGCATAAATTGAATGTAGAATTCAGATCCGAAATACTATCAGAGGTTTTAGAAGCACGGTAAAGAGTGCAAATCCATTTCAGTCACTACCAGAAAAGCCTGGATTACAAAACTAGCAGCAGTTGATATGCAGAGAAAACACCCAAAGTTACGTACACCATTTTATAGAGTTGAACCATAAAACAGAACAGGGCCTGATATATCTGATGGAAGCAAAACCATTTACTGCCAGTACCTGAATTATGCCCTTTATCCGCCAAACTCCGTTACAATACATCACAATGTGTGAATCATCTGGATGGAGAGCCACTACCTCTTTCCTCACCTCCTCAACACTCACATTATGATCTGTAGATAACCTCTCAGCGACCACCATGGTACTCGTATTTTTACGAACTCTCCGGCCAAGCACTGCCCTGGAGTCCCCAAGATTTGCTACATATAAGACGCCTTTTGATATTGCCCCAACAAGGCAACAAGAACCCACCGAGACCATTTGAGGCTGCGTCATCCATGATCTATTGACCAAATGCGAAAATTCCTTCTCTGTTGCTTCAAATGCCTTCCTTATTACATCAGCAGACAACCCACCGTGCTCTGTTGCGAATTCTGATGAAAAAAGAAAACCACAAATTTGAGATGCCAAATTTTATAATTGTTCTTCTTGTAATAGCTCCCGAGGTATACTGATGCAAAAACTCAAACTGACGGGTGTCCATACATACTCATTCTGGTAATCTTTGCCAAGGTGAGACAAGAAGATCCCTTGAATTTCAGAACAAATGAACACCCAACTATACCAAAAAAGTAGAGGAACTAGTTCCGTAAATCCGATTAAAACACAAACAAAACTCATGATCACACAAAGACCAAATATTTCTTCATTTACTACAATTCCCACGAACCAAACAATTTATCCATCTAAAAAGGTGAAAAATTACAGTACTCACTCTGAAGAAATGGGAACAGATTGTCAGTGATAAACTTGGAAGCCTCCGGGCCACCATGTCCATCATAGATACCAACATAGGTAGCAGATGGAGAAGTCAACACTTGCCCCTGATCTTCCAACAAAGAGTTTGCTTGCACAACCGCTACGGAGTAAACCCCTGAAGCATGTGGTTTCAAGTCTATATCCCACAAAAGCGCATCTTTCTCTTCGCCACCTCCAAAACACCTCTCTAATGGCCTTGTACACATATCCAGGAGCATCCGTGTTCAGTTCTTCTGTTATCACTGAAATCTTTGATTCAAGTATTCCGTATCTCGTTGCGAGTAGACGGAAAAGCTAGGAGAATATTTTCTTTGAAAGGAAATTTTGGTTGTTGGGAAAAGTTCAAAGTAAACGATTAGAAACAAGGAAAGTCTTTTTTTTTTTTCGAGTTGACGAGGACGGAGAAAACTGTTGTTTTGTCAGATGCGAATCCAATTCGTTGTCGTGTTTTCTAGACATTGCTAGTGTTTCTACTACTGTTCTGAGAATTATGAGGTAATGCGTAGAAGACACGGACGATACAATTTCTGTAGTTTGGCTCGTTCTTTTATAGTTTAATATTTTTTAAAAAACATTATGGCGTTATATATATTGTTTAAAGCTCAATTCCGATAAGAGAAAGGTTACCAAAAACAAGTGAGCGTTTTTGTTTAATAAAAAGGATTTTTTATTTCAAGTATTAAATTTAAAATTTTTCAAGAACACATCAAATTATAGATATGTGCCATTATCGCAAAAATAGACATTATTCTGTCACGCCGATTTGTATAAGAACTCTTAATTAGTTATTATTAGTACCAACGGGGTTATAGAGGATACAGACGTTAGTTAGTATATAATAAATATGTTTAAGAGCTTAGTTGCTATTTCTAATATTTATTAATTAAAACATTATTTATATTTTATTTATTTACTTGTCTAATTCATAATTATTAGGATATATTATATATATCTTTTATTTTGTTTTGACATTTTAATTGGACATACAAAACTAATTATTACAACAGCTGAATACGTGAGTAATTTGGAATGTTACTGTTGAGGTACAAAATCACTGAAGGTGTTGAAGTGATTGTGTTGAAGTAGAACTCTTATATTTGAATTTAAGTAGGACTGATTATGGAGCATATTATGTTTCAAATGGATAAAAAGATATGAAGATTGTGTTTGAGTTTGAAATTGGAGTCTGAAAAAATACGTATGTGATTATTCTAGCCTAGCGTTAGTAACAACAATTGTGCGTGTGCATGTGTTTTTTGGTGGGCTGTGTGAATCATGATTAGATCAAGAAAAAGAAGTGTGGTCTGCATATTGTGGGACTGTGTTTTCCTCTGGTTTGCAGGCTACGCACGTGATGATTTTGTTTTTAAGTGAGTGGGCTGTACACACGTCGTTTTTGTCTCTTTTCTGTGGCTGATGATTGTGCACATGTAGGTGGCGTTGAAGTTTAGTTTTGCTGAAAACACAAACATACAGTGATCCATACGTGCAGTGAGGGTGTGCATAGCAGTGTTGGTTGGCTGGTTGTTGCGTTTTTTGTTTTGGAGGCGTAGCACTCGTAGATTGACGTTTTGGTTGGGTTTGCAGTACACAGTCCACACCTTTATTGTTCAGCAAGCAGAAACTTGTCGTAATATTTATATGCAGTGAGTTTGTGCGGCAGTGGGTGATACCCGTTTTTTTCTTGGGAGCACAGTGATCAATTTCTGTGAAGAAAGTTTATTGTCGTGATAGTTGGAAGAGACAAATCCATAGGGAAGTCTTATTTTAATCTCAAGTATTTTGTTATTTAATGTTCTGTTGATTAAACACTTGAGATATTTTTATCTGTTATTACTTTGAGAGAAAGTAGGTAGAAAAATCCTCTGAGGAGGTTAACACGAGTCGGTCATATTATCGGGAGTGAAAGTCTTTTACGAGTAGTTAGGTTATGAGATTGTTGCAGAGATTGAGAGATACTATGTTAAATCAATTCTGTGAAATTCTATTGGACTACTGTGAAAGTGATTATGCTGGGTGAGGGCCCCACAGATGTAGACCGAGTGTGCCGAACTGCTTTATTATTTCGATTTTACTTAATTTTATTTTATTGACAGCAAAGAAGTTTGCGGAAAGTTGCGAAATAATTAACCTCCTTCGGCTTTTCAATTGGTATCAGAGCAGGGTTGCCGATTCAGAACTTGGTAGCAAGTTGGTGGAGATCCTAGATTTGCAGATACGGCTACAAGAGAGGGTGCATCAATTACTAGACCGTCACTATTGAATGAATCTAATTACCCAGCATGGAAATCTCAAATGAAAGTCTTCATTCAAGCTCAGAGCACGAGAGCCTGGCATTCGGTAGAATACGGTTGGACGCATCCTATGATCACTAATAATAAAGGAGATGCAGTTAATAAAGACTCATCTGAATGACAAGATTGGAAGAAGAAAGTACATTGGGAAATTCACAAGCAATGCATGCGATATTCAGTGCTGTTGAGGAAGGACACTTTTTAATGATTTCAGCATATGAAACAGCAAAAGAAGCGTTGGATGCCTTGCAAACCATTCATGAAGGATCAAAATCTGTGATAGCGTCGAAACTACAAATGCTAGCAGTGTGACTGGAAGAGCTGAAAATGGATGAGCATGAGACCATTAGTGACTTCCACGAAAAATTGAGAGATATTGCAAATCAAGCTCATCAACTGGGAAAGAGGTACTCCAATGTGAAATTGGTTAAGAAAACCCTGAGATCGCTACCACCAAGATTTATCCCAAAAATTGCAGCAATAAAGGAGGCTCACGATATTGATACTCTATCATTAGAAAAAGTTATCAGAATCTTTACAAATTTTGAGATGAATCTCTTAAAAGGCAAGAAAGAAAGAAGCAAAGGATTGGCATTACAGGTGGAAACTGGAAAAAATGTGAACAATGCGGAAGATGAATCAGATGAAAATGAAGAAATGATTATACTCACATGAAATTTCGGTAAGTGGCTGAAAAGGATGAAGAAGGACAGACCCAACTTTAGACAAAATGGTGGAAGTTCATCAAGTACCAATCCAAGGCAACAAATCAAGACGCAAAAGGGAGAACGGAAGGCAAGAAGAATTCAATGTCATAAATGTCAAGGGTTCAGACATATTCAATCAGAATGTGCCAATACGTTAAAGAAACAAAAAGGAAAGTCCTTCACCACCACCTGAAGTGAAAATGATTTGGTTGCATTACGTAGTAAAAGTCCAGTTACTTGCTTAACAGTAATTGAGAAGGAAGTAACTGAAGGTAGAAAAGGGAGAAAACATGAAAATTTCAAAAATGGTTCAGCTAGGGATTTAGTATCAAACTATGACAGTGACAAAAGTAGCACTGATGATGAAAATGGGAGTATTCACGAGGATTACAAGGCCATATATGAAAAATGGGTGAAAACATATAAAGAGAATAAAAGATTGAAGGAAGAGAATCTTTGCATGAAGAACACCATACAAGAATTGGAAAATAAGCTGATGTTAACGTCAGATGAGCTTGGTAAAGCTAGAATGAAATTGATAAGTACTGAAAAGGGATTGAGAATGTTGAATGGAGGCACGGAAAAACTGAAGAAGTTGTTAGAAATTGGTAAGGCTAAAGGAAATTTTGAAGGTATAAGTTACAAAGGTGAGTGTTCGAAAGTTAATGAAGAAAATTCTGGTATATTCAGATCAGCCCAAGAGGTAGAAGCGCCGAATAAGAGAAGAAGATTTATACCCACATGTTATTTTTGTGGGATTGTTGGGCATATAAGGCCAAGGTGTTATCAGTTGCTACAAATGTTGTATAAAAGAAGTCAAGGCCGAAAAAGTATGTACATTCTACAGAAATTTCAACATCAACCTTCAGTTTCTAAATCTTCTTGGGTCAAAAGAAGTGAATTGTAAGCTCTCGTAGTTCGTACATCAACGAAAGCAACTCTACAACATGGATGGTATTTTAATAGTGGATGCTCAGGTCATATGACAGGGGAAAAGGCCTACTTAACTAATTATCATAATTGTATGGATGGTCATGTGACTTTCGGAGATGGAAAGAAAGCTTCTGTGATTGGTAGAGGAACACTGTGCATGGATGGTTTACCTCCTCTCAAGAATGTGCTTCATGTTAATAAATTGAAGGCAAATTTGGTAAGTATAAGCCAATTATGTGATGATGGTTTGCTAGTTAAATTTACTAGTGATGAATACAGGTTATTTATCGAACAAGACGAATGTGTTGTGAGCGACAAGCGACCAGTTGACAATTGCTACATGTTGCAAGTCATGACTACATGCAAGTCGGCCACTCATGAAAATAGCATTGATTTATGGCATCAAAGGCTTGGGCATGTGAATTTTGACCTCATAAGTAAGTTAACAAAATTGGAAGCTGTGAAGGGTTTAGCCAAAATGAACAAAGAAGGGAAATCAATTTGCAGTGGATGTCAGATGGGAAAATAGCTGAGAGTGCCGCACAAACGGGTTAGGTATGTTACCTCATCTCGTATTCTTGAATTGGTTCACTTGGATTTAGTTGGTCCAACACAACATGAAAGCATTGGTGGAATGAGATATTTTTTAACTTATGTTGATGATTATTCGAGATATACTTGGGTAACATTTTTGAAAGAAAAATCAGATACATTTAAGGCTTTTAGAAGCCTATGTGTGCAGGTAATGAATCTAAAAATTTTGACTATATTGAAAATTCGATCGGATCACGGAAAAGAATTTGAGAATGCAAGTTTTAATGAATTCTGTGATGAGTATGGCATCTCACAAGAATATTCTGCGCCCAAAACTCCACAACAAAATGGAGTTGCAGAGAGGAAAAATATAACACTTCAAGAAATGGCCAGATCTATGCTAAATGGAGGAAAAATGTCTATGCGATTTTGGGCTGAAGCAGTTAACACAACTTGCTACATATGCAATAGAGTATATCTTCGAAACTTTCTGAATAAGACGTCATATGAACTTTGGAGAGGAAAGAAACCAGATGTGAGCTATTTTCATATTTTTGGATGCAAGTTCTATATTCTTCAAGATCGTGAGCAACTTGGAAAATTTGAAAGAAAAAGTGACGAAGGAGTCTTCATTGGGTACTCAACTCATAGTAAAGCCTACAGAGTGTACAATCAAAGAACAAGGAAAGTACAAGAATCCATCAATGTTGTGATAGATGATGCATCTTTATTGAATGGGCAAGTGGCTGAAGAGAAAAATATCAACCAACCATCTGAATCAACTCAAACAATTAATGAGACAAAAGTGAAGAATTGCCCAGATGTGCAGTTAGTTGCTGCAGATGAAGTAACTGCAGAACCTGATTTACAGTTAGTTACTGCTGAGGAAGTAACTGTAGAAACTGAAGAACTTACAGTTACTTCAGATGATGAACCAATCAATACAATGGAAGCTGATTTGAACCGAGGTTCTTCATCTCGAATCCGAAGAAATCATCCAACAGAAAATGTTATTGAAGATGTGAGTGAAAGAAGAAAAACAAGAGATAGAAAAATGGTTGATTATAGAGAACTGGCAGGATATCTATGCTACACTTCCTTACTAGAACCAAAGAATGTTAAAGAAGCACTACAAGATGAATTCTGGACAGCAGTTATGCAAGAAGAGTTAATTCAGTTTGCTCGGAATGATGTATGGGATTTAGTGCCAAGACCACAAGATATTAATGTAATTGGTACAAAGTGGGTGTTTCGGAATAAAACAGATGAAAAAGGGAATGTTACTAGGAATAAAGCGAGGCTAGTAGCTCAGGGATATTCTTAGGTAGAAGGAATTGATTTTGACGAAACATTTGCACTGGTGGCATGACTTGAGTCAATCAAATTACTTTTGGGCATTGCATGTATAAAATGTTTTAAACTTTATCAAATGGATGTAAAGAGTTCCTTTTTGAATGGGTTTATACAGGAAGAAGTCTTTGTGGAGCAACCCAAAGGCTTGATTGATTCAGCTCATGTAGACTATGTCTACAAACTAAAGAAAGCACTTTATGGACTTAAACAAACACCAAGAGCCTGGTATGAAAGATTCACCCAATATCTTATCAAGCAAGGATATAAACGAGGTAATGTTGACAAAACCTTGTTCATTAAAAGATTTAAATTTAATTTTGTGATAGCTCAGATTTATATTGATGATATTGTGTTTAGTGCTACACGTTCAAAGATGGTCGAAGAATTTGTTAAGTTGACGACATCTGAATTTGAAATGAGTATGGTAGGCGAGCTGAACTTATTTTTATGTTTGCAAGTTAAACAAACGAAGGATGAAATTTTCATATCGCAAACCAAGTATGCCAAGAGCTTAATCAAGAAGTTCGGTCTCGAGAATGCTAGACATGCAAGAACACCTATGAGTGTTTCAACAAAATTTAACAGAGATGAAAATGGAAAAAGTGTTGATGAGAGTTTATATCGAAATATGATTGGAGGCTTATTATACTTGACTGTAAGCAGACCAGATATCTATTTTAGTGTTGGCGTATGTGCTCGCTATCAAGCCAACCCAAAAGAAACACATCTGACAGTGGTAAAGAGGATCATCAGGTATGTTAGCGGAACATCTGATTTTGGGATATGGTATTCATCTAACTCAACACCTTATCTAGCTGGATATAATGACGCAGATTGGGCTGAAAATTTAGACGATCTGAAAAGTACTTTGGGAGGTTTTTTCTTTCTAGGAAACAATTTGATCTATTGGTACAACAAAAAGCATAATTCAATCTCACTATCAACCGCTGAGGTAGAATACATTGCTGCAGGTAGTTGTTGTTCACAACTTCTTTGGATGAAACAGATGTTAGAAGACTATGGGATTGATCAAAATGAGTTGACTATCTTATGCAACAACAAAAGTGCCATAGATATTTCGAAGAATCCAGTTCAGCATTCAAGAACGAAGCATATTGATCTCCAGTATCAATTCATCCGAGAGCTTGTGGAAAGTAAAATGGTCACTTTGTCACATGTATTTACGGAAAGGCAGTTGGCAGACATCTTCACGAAACCTCTTGATACAGTAAGGTTTGAACTTCTCATAGGAGCTCTGGGACTTTGTGCCTTACATTAGTAGTGTATTTACTTTTTTGTTTTATTCAAAAAAAGGAAAAAAGAAAAAGTTAAAAAAGAGGCTGCACTGCATTTTGCCAAAGGGTTTTAAAATCCCTTCAATGTTTCATTCTTCATTACCGCCCATTGCCTCCTCTGTTCATCTCTGCCGCAGCTTCTTCTTTTATTGCATATGCATCTCCTCCTCTGCTACACGTCCATCTCCATCTTATTTTCGGCTCTCCCTCATGAAGATTGCAAGGAGTGGACTTGATCTGCTCATTCTCTGTTCTCTTGCTATTCTACAGCTCTCTCTTCAGTGAATCCTCATCTCACGACACTACTTAGTCAAGGTTAGTTCTATTTCTTTTGTGGGTTCTGATTGGGCTTGCTCTAATACTACCCACGACTTCTAGCTTCAACCATGGTTTGGGTATTTTTGTGAATACTGTGATTGTCTATTGAAGATCTATTTTCTACAACATTGTCTCTTTTCGGTTCTAATTTGAACTCTTTGCGGGAGTTGATTGGGCATTCCATGCAATTGAAATTGATTTTGGTAGTCATCTGAAATTTGGAACTGCTGTGAATTTTGGAATTTTCGAAGAAGATTTGTGGTTGTGTACGACTTTTCTTTTTGGTGAAGATTGACTGAAATTTTATGTTGTGAGTTTTTAACTGGGTTTCACATTACCGTGTTTGTGATTGGAATCTACTGGGTGGCTGGAATTTACTGGTTTATTGATCTTTGACTGATTGTGGTTAATATTTCATTGAGTGTAATCAATTACTATAGGAAAGAACAAGAAGAAGGTCGTAGCTTCTGGTTCTGATAAACAACCAGCTGCTCCAACATGACGTTCAAGTAGATTACTACTGAATCCGACATTTGGCAGAAGTTCTACAGAAATTGGATCTTTTTCGGCCTCTCCAATTGACATTCCAGATACTGTCTCGACCCGGGACCCCCACTACGATGTCCATTAGGTAATTTTATCTATGATTGAGGAATCTGGTTCAGACACCGATGATACTCCTGTCGTGCCTACTCCCTCACCCACGCCTCCTATGACTTCTTCGAGGCGAACAAAGACGAAAGCTCACAAATCAACTCAACCACCAAGACGACATTCCTCCGCCCGCATGACTGCAGATAATGCTGTTTCATTCAAGTTTTATTCATCTGAGGCCGAACATAAATAAGAAACTCTTCACAATGTCAGTCTAGTTATTGACCTTCCTATCAATCTCGAGGAGTTTCAACAACAAGGTTTGGATGTTTTTTTATCGGCGCGTTCCTTATTGCAAGCTTCTACACTACCTCATCATTATGACTCCGAACTGGTAAAAGAATTTTATTGCAATCTAACTCATGACATTCTGAATGTGGATATTATATCTTTTGGAGTTATTTATGTGCGGGGCCAAGTAATACAGTTTGATGCTACTAGTTTAAATTTGTTTCTGGAGTTTGATAACTTGATCGGTGATTTGGTTTATGATAATGAGTAGACTGTGTCAAATGATCTGATTGCTACGGTCTTAATTGGTGGCAAATTGACTGCTTGGCCTTCTAGCTCAGTTTTTCGTTCTTCAATGCTTACCCAAAAATATTTCATCCTTTTTAAATTGGTGGTGAGGAATTGGAAGAGACAAATCCATAGGGAAGTCTTGTTTTAATCTCAAGTATTTTGTTATTTAATTTTCTGTTGATTAAACACTTGAGATATTTTTATCTGTTATTACTTTGAGACAAAGTAGGTAGAAAAATCCTCTGAGGAGGTTAACACGAGTCGGTCGTGATATCAGGTGTGAAAGTCTTTCACGAGTAGTTAGGTTGTGAGATAATTGCAGAGATTGAGAGATACTGTGTTAGATCAATTCTGTGTAATTCTATTGGACTACTGTGAAAGTGATTAAGCTGGGTAAGGGCCCCGCAAATGTAGGCCGAGTGTGCCAAACTGCATTACCAAATTTTGAGAGTTCTTTATTATTTCGATTTTGCTTAATTTTATTTTATTGACGGTAAAAAAGTTTGCGGAAAGTTGCGAAATAATTAACCTCCTTCAGTTTTTCAATAATTATAACTATTTTTAATAGTTATAAATATTTGCACTAATTCCAGGAACTGTAGAAGAATAAAATAAATATTTTTTGTGATTAATTTTTTAATTTTGTATGTAAGAAAACCTATTCAATGGTGAACAAATCCAAATTGAACGTGAACAATTCTGTTTTCACCAATTTATCATTTAAAAATTAAGGACAAATAGAAGTATTTATAAAAGGATAATAATTGAATCATTTGTTTATGGTGTTACTTTCATCTGTATAATATTTGAATAGACTATTAAAAGACTTAATTATACTTGATTCTATCATTATTAAATGATCAAAAGTGTTGTAATTGATTTAGGTATGTCAAGATAATTGTGCTTTCTAAAAGAGACAAATATCCACATATTCTATTTTAAACACACCTTAAAATATTTAAAAGTGAAGTAATTAGTTTAAATCAATTTTTTAAAAACCAGACTAAAAGCTAAACAGATAAGACAAGAGGTTCAAAAGGTTTGGTACTAGGCTTCATAAAATTAAATAATTTGAAATATGATTGAAAAATATTGTTTTTACAAGAATTTGGAATTTAATTGAAAAAAGAGATTGTTAAATAAAAATCAATTCTTTTATTTTTGTTTATAAAAACTTATTAATTTACAAAATTGATCGATGAATTAATAAATTGATTTGTTTTACGAAAAATGCTCTATGGCATTTAAATAATATACGAATATGTAATATATGTTATTTAGAAGAATATATTTATGAATTTAAAAAATATTATTATCAATTAACTAGAACAGAACAAGAAATATATATACCAATATTTATTCAAAAATTATCTTATCCGATAAATAAAACAGTCAAAGATTTATTCCTAATAAAACAACATGATAATCTTGTTACTTGTAATTTAGGTGGTGCTATTTCAATAGTAAAAGAAGTATTATCACAAAAATACTTAGAAGCAAAATTATAAAAATCACTTAAACATAACGATATTCAACTGTGGTGTTCTAAATATTCAAAAGTAACTCAACAATATGGATGTGAATTTTTTATCTATCAAAAACATAGAAAACCTAAATATAACAAATATAAAGGGAAAAAATATAAATGGCAAAATATCCCACAAAAAGAAATACGAAATTCCCATCTAAACCTTATCACAAATTTTCTAGAAAAAAAGCTTATAGACAAATAAAACCAAAGAAAAAATATTGCCCTCGAATTAAGAAAATATGTAAATGTTGGTTATGTAAAGAAGAAGGTCATTATACAAATAAATGTCCGATCAGAAGTCAAACTATATATATAACAAAAAGACTAATATTTTAAATTCAACATTTAAACATAATTTAGAACCTATTGAATCAGGATACAAAACTGATTCAACAATTTCTTCATTATATTGTTATGAATTCAAAACTTCAGCATTAACAACTGAATCCAAATATAACCTTTATTCAAGTAATTATTCATAATAAAAAAGTTAACGCTTATATAAATATAGGTGCGACAATTTGTATAACATCTAAAACTCTATTATCAAATTGGAAAAAATTAAACAATCCTTTACAAATAAGATGGCAGATGGAAGTACTAATCTATTTAGTATATAAGTTATTATAATAATATCGTTATTGAAAATTACACTTTCATTATTCCTTCAATATATCAACAAGAATCAGGATTATCGTAGATTTTAGAAAATAATTTTCTCAAATTTTATAACTCTTTTTGTCAATATTTGCACTATATAACTTTAAAAACACCAATAAGAAAATCTTTAAATAAAAAATCCATGATTCTCAAATTTTCTATATACCATACCACTTATTATAAAAAATTAAAGACTATAACAGAAAAATTAAATCAATTACAATTCTATCTTCTTAATAATCTTACTTTACAATCTGATATCGAAAGAATTAACTTTAAATACATTAATTTATTTTGATTTATTTCAATATTCTCATTCATATGTCAAGTTTTTTTATACAATATAAATTTAATGTTTTACATAAAATTAACTTCTATTTCTTATTTGTTATTATATATGTGAGCGTTTTGTATTTGTTATGTATTTTATTTTGTATTTTAAAATTAAAGAAAATAATAGTGGTTAACCTTTTTTTCAAAATTTTAATATATTATGAAATAAAATAACATTTAGAAATTAAATTTTTGATTAAATTTTTATATAAAATATTAATCATTGAACCTTTTACAGCTATACTAATAGAACATTAATATTAATGTTTTTAATGCTATAATTCACTTGATATTTCTTAATTTATTGATAGCTGTAATAATCTTAATTTAGTATATTTTCATCGTAAAATAATAATTTTTAAATTTAAAAATACAAATAAAATTTTTACTCGTACTGAATAAAAATTTTGGCTGTGTCCCTTCTAATAAGTGTTTAATGGTTTTTGATATTGTTATGAAATAATTCAATGTTATACTAGATTCAATTTTCGTCACATCAAACCAAACGAGAATCAATTTTAAAGACAAAACTTTTAAATTGGTGCTCTTTTGTTTGGTTGAAATGAGATATAGTTCAAATTGTCATTACCTTAAATTGTCAAAATATGGGGAAATGGGGATTCGATCCACTTCTTTGAGGGAGACGGGAATACGAGTGCATGTGGTGATAACTCGCACCACTTCAATGGATAAGAAAATGTATACTATCTAATGGAAGATTGTGAACAAGAAAAAGAAGAATCAGAATCAGAATCAGAATCTTGATAACCCTGTAGATTAGAAGCTTTTTCAAGAACACGTTAATGGGATTCATCGTCAATTTGGAGTTCCAAAAACAGTTGAAAGTGACAGCCCTTGTCTTTCTTAATACGCACGACAAGAATACAGCGTTGTGGTTTCAGGAGACTGCGATATTCTGCTTTTGACTAGTATTCTCATAGGGTTCAGGAGGATGTTTGCTCGATGGAAAGTTAACAAGCACGTGATGATAGTGATACAACCTGGATTTCACAGTTTAAACAGCATTGCGTTCCAGAAATAAATTAAACAAATTGATCAAGACACAAATCCCATGTACTTATTTTATATGAAAAGTGAATAAAAATAAAATAATTCAAGAAGTGGAGATTCTATGTTTGAGTCGTGATAGAGAGTACCATAATTTAACTAAAGCTTTGAATATAATAATTTATTAAAAATAGAGATATACCGACATATGTAAATATTAGTTGAATGAAATATTTTTTTTCTTATTAAGTTGATAGTGGAATTTTAAAGAAAATTTCAGAAAAGAAAGAATAGATTTCAGAGAGATAAGATTTGTCAAATAATTCTTCTTGATTTCTCATTGAAACCATCTGAATTTATACAATAAAATAATCCTTAACTTGTGGCTCACCACTTTACAAACATGGAAGTTGAAAACGTGCGAAAACTGAAAAAGAAGTGGATATATACACTCAAACAACTTGGAAACAAAATAAATGGAGAATGGAAAAAATATAGGAGTCAATTGCACGTCTAGTTTGACCAGCCAACTTGTCCAGCAAGGTTCCAAGATTTACTCCCATTATTGCTAAAAACTAGTAACAGATAAAAACTAGTAACTGATAAGTGAGACTCAGTCAACACATATCCTCCAGTATCATATTAATCCTCCCTTCTCAAATTGTCCTTGTCCTCAAGGGCAAAAGTTGGATATGTGCGTGAAAAACGTCTGAGGTTCTCCCAAGTATAATCCGAGTCTGGAGTGCCAACCCACTTCACCAGAATCTCGATATAAGGCCTGTAACGCCCCTTTTGAATGAACCTCTTGTCCAGAATTGATAAAAACTTTTAGAAGAGCCACACCCCAAAAACTAACTTAAGAATACCTTATCACGATCACTTGTGATTGATTCAGGAATGCCATGTAACTTGACCACATGGTGGAGGAATTTGGTAGCCACTCCTACTATGTTGAATGGATGTCATAAGGGAATAAAGTGACTGTACTTTGACAATCGATCAACCACCACCATAATGACACTGTATCCTTTGGAGATGGGTAATCCTTCGATAAAATCCATAGATACTTCTGACCATACAAATTCAAGAATTGGTAGTGGTTGGAGGAGCCCAACCGACTTCATAGTTTCATACTTATTCTTTTGGCAGATTGAACATTCCCTCAGAAAGTGCTTCACTGTTTTGTGGAGTCCAAGCCAATGAAAATTTTGTTTGACTCGTGCTAGTGTTTTTAAATATCCAAAGTGCGCACCTGTTGCTGTTGCATGGAGCTCTTTTAACAGAAAAGGAATTAGTGAACAATTAGGATTGAGATAAATCTTCTCTTTAAAATAGCAAATCCCATCTTGAAGGTGAAAAGTGTGTTCACTTGAATTTTGGCTAACCTTAGCCGCGTAAAAAGGATCACAACTAACTTCTTGAAGTTGTTTCCACCACTCCGCCACAGTTAATGAAACAATAGCCATATGCAGTTCACCAACACGTGACAGCGTGTCTGCACCCTGATTTTCCTTCCCTGGTTTATATTCAATCTTGTAGTCGTATCCCAATAACTTCGGAAGCCATCTAGCTTGTGTCGAGATTGTGATGCGTTGCTTTAGTAAGAACTTAAGGCTTCTTTGATATGTTCGAACGATGAATGGGCGATCGAGAAGGTAGGGCCTCCATTTTCGAACTGCTTTGAAAATGGCCAACATTTCTTTTTCGTAGGTGGATAAGTGTAAGGCTGTCCCTTTTAACTCCTCGTTGAAGTACGCTATTGGCTTCTAATTTTGTGATAATATGGCTCCAATTCTCGCTCCACAGGTATCGCTTTCAATCACGAAGTCTTGGGTGAAATCAGGAAGTGCTAGAATGGGTAGTGAAGATAAAGCTTCCTTTAATTTTTCAAAAGCTTCTGCAGCTTTTGGACTCCAATAAAAACCATATTTAGTTAATAATTGAGTTAAAGAAGCAGCAATACCTCCAAATTTTCGGATGAATTTCCTGTAGTATTCTGCTAGGCCCAAAAATCCACGGACATTGGTTTGATTAGTTAATTGGGGCCAATTCTTGATTGCTTCAATTTTTTTTTATCAACAGAGACTCTTTGTTGAGAAATAACATGCCCCAGGTAATCGACTTCAGTAATCCCGAACTAACACTTACTAGCCTTGACAAATAAACTGTGAGATTTAAGAATCTGTAAAACTTTCTCAAGATGATGTTGATGCTCATTCCAGCTCCTGCTATATATCAAAATATTATCAAAAAATACTAAAATGAACTTCCTTAAATAAGGTTTAAAGTTGTCGTTCATCAAAGCTTGAAATGTTACAGGAGCGTTGGTAAGGCCAAAAGGCATGGCCACGAATTTGTAGTGGCCTTCGTGGGTTCGAAACGCTGTCTTGTAGATATCTTCATCTTTGACCCGAATCTGGTGGTAACCAGAGTGAAGATCCAATTTTGTATAATAGGCCGACCTATACAGTTTATTGAGGAGCTCATCAATTACGGGAATTGGAAATTTATCCTTTATGGTTATCTCATTCAAGGCCCTGTAGTCCACAAAGAAACGCCAACTCCCATTGGATTTCTTGACCAAAAGCACGGGAGATGAGAATGGGCTTCGACTAGGTTGGATTAGACCTGTTTATAACATTTCTTTCACCATCTTCTCGAGCTCCGTCTTTTGATAGAAACAGAACCGATAAGGCCTAACAGAGATGGGACGGCTACCATCTTGCAAGGGTATATGGTGATCAAATTCAAGTCTAGGTGGTAGCTGTTTGGGTTGTTCAAACAACTTTTGATATTTTAAAATCAAATGTTGAAGGCTGGGATGAATTTTAGAATCAGTATCCGTGCAACTAGTGCTAACCTACAAAAGAAAACTAGTGGCCATGTGAAGGCTGCCGTCCTTCTTGGATAGGGGACCCATCTCTCCTTGTTGCTCTCTTTGGAATGTATGAATCTGTTCATCCCTTTTAATGGTCATGTTCAGTTTATTGTAGTCGGTTTCTATTAAGCCTAAAGTAGCCAACCATTGGACTCCCATAACCACTGGACAAGTAGCCACAGGTAACACAAAGAAATCAGCTGAAGTTAAATACCTTTGGATGACCAGAGTCACGTTCAAGCAGCTTCCTTCGCATGTCACCTTCTCACGATTAGCCACCATCATTTGTAGAGATTGATCATTCACCACCTACAGCCCACATGTATTAACAAGGTTTTGATCCGCAAAATTATGAGTGGAGCTGCTGTCTACTAAGATGGATATCTCTTTACTGTTGATTCTATCAGGTAATCGGAGAGTTTGTGGGTGATCCGTCCCAACAATGACATGTAGTGAGATTTCAGGCATGTTATTAGTTATACAAAAATCATCTTCCTCCTCTTCAATCACAATGGACTCTTCGATGCAGAATAATTACGGCTTCACACAACGGTGTCCCGGAGTGTTTCTCGTCACAATAGTAGCAGAGTCCTTTTTCCTTTCTTTCCTTGGCTTCTTAATTCAAAATTCGGCAGAACCTTGACAAAGTCATAAAAGCATCAGGGCTGGATTTAGGAATTGGTCCCAACAAACTTTGATTTGAAGTTGATTTATTCGCCCAGTTAGTCCTGGTAGAGCTTTGTTGTTTTTTTGGAGATTTTTTTTCTCCTCCACCAACCTTGCCACGCTTATTGCATCTGCCAATATACGTGGTTGTTTGATTTTAACCTCCAATCGTATCTCATCTTTCAATCATGCAATAAAACAACCGACTAGGAAATGATGAGGTAAGTCATCCACTTGATTAGATAAGTTTTCAAACTCTATTTGATATGATGTCAAATATGATGTTTGTCGAAGGCGGTTAAGAGCTTCTGAAGGGTCCTCATAATCGGTTGGCCCGAATCGCTTCAACACAACCTTAGTGAATTCGGTCCAGCTAACCGATCCTTAATAGCGTGCATACCATCGATGCCACTGAAAGCCACTCCTTTGAGGTGGAAGGAAGACAATTGTACTCGATCTTCTGCATCAATAAGCTTGAAATCAAACTATTGTTCAGCCTTATGGATCCACCCGTGAGGGTCCTCACCGTCAAATTCGAGAAATTGTAGTTTGATGTGGTGGCGAGAGTTTGAATTTTGTAAATTGGATGTGTGATTCTGGTTTGATGATGTGCCTTGTGAATGGTGGTTTGGAAGCATGGCTATTTGGTGGAGGGCCGTTGTTGCCTACATGAGGATTATTGGCAGTTGAATGGTAAGCGAAGGGATTCTCATTGTCAGAGCGCTCCTTTAATTCGGTAACAGAGGCTTCCATACTTTGCATTTTGGTCATCAAAGTTTGGAGAGTCACATGTATTTGGTCGAACATGGACTCATGTTCCCCTATCACTTCGATGACCTCATTACGAAACTATGCAGTTGTTTGTTGCCGTGTTTCCATCGAGCCTAACCTGGCTCTGATACCGCTGATAGTGAAATTTTAGAGAAAATTTCATAAGAGAAAGAATAGATTTCAAAGAGATAAGATTTGTCAGATAATTCTCCTTGATTTCTCATTGAAATTATCTAAATTTATACAATGAAATAATTCTTAACTTGTGGCTTACAACTTTACAAATATGGAAGTTGAAAACTTGCAATAACTAAAAAGGAAGGGGATATACCCACTCAAACAACTTGGAAACAAAATAAACGGAGAATGGAGAAAATATAGGAGTTAATTGCACATCTAGTTTGACCAGCCAACTTGTCCAGCAAGGTTCCAAGATTTACTCCCATTATTGCTAAAAACCAATAACAGATAAAAACTAGTAACTGATAAGTGAGACTCAATCAACACATATCCTCTACTATCATATCATAAGTCATCAAATAATTTATTATGTATTTAATGAATACTCTAAAAGTAATAATTAGGAATACATATATCAAAATTTGTGAATCATTTAAAAACAATCTCTCTGTTAATTACGAATAAGACTTTAAAATTTTAATATACATCAAAATTTGTAAGGCAGGACGTTAGAACAAGAACAGAAATGCTTTTTCTACGTCGTATTTTTACAGCCGTCCAGGTCAAGATTCAAGTTAGTAGCCATTCGGTCCAACATTTAAAGTTCGGAGGCGGTACCAGCCAAAAGTCTCCAAGTCAATGAAGACCCAAAGCAGGCGTCGGTGCCTTGACTACCAATATTCATTAGCGGAGCTAAAGGTTTCACGATTTAATTGCGGTCTACTGACAGCGAATTGAAAGACCTTTGCTGCTTCGGTCACTTTTGCCATTGAAAGAGTACCAAGTCGTTACTGCTTTCTTAATACGAAGGATGCAATGGATTTCATTGGATTTAATGAATATGTTCAGATTTTTGAATAAATTTAAAATTATATAATATTTATGATTAGGTCCCAATGGAACACATGTTTACTTCAAACTTAGTTTGATTTAAAATCTTATTAATAATTAACCTGATTTATTTTTTGACCAGAAAATTACATAAATCAAATAACACGAATGACCACAAATTTTCATGTTACATAAATATAACAATAAGTCATGTCTAGACCTAAGTACAGAGTTGGTCTTCGATTTGCATCTCTTCATTCGGCCCAGCAAAATAATATCTTCAATTGCAAACCAAAGGCCCCGCAACCGAAGACAAATTATTTGGATTCTCAGCTTTAATGATTCTTCTAAAGTTAAAATTGTTGAGAAATCAGCTGATTCCAAGTGCTAACAGCTTCATTATGAAAAAACCTTTTAAGTTTGATTTTTTGAAAATTAATACTACCTTAATTTATAATTTGATTACTACATAAAGTATAAATCATATAAATTTGTATATTATTGTAAAGTTTTATCTTTTTTCTTTTAATGGTTTTATAGCCCCCTAGGAATTGTCGAGTTGATAAAATAGGGGGCATGAAGTTAAAAGGTTTTATGTTTGAATCTCCCTACTTACACTCTCGATCAAGTCTGTCGTACAAGACTTGCCTAGTGCGGAATACCCGATTAGTATAATTTACAGGTTATTACATCAATCCAGAAATTTACCAATATATATCTAAAGGATAGCGACTCCGTTAAAAAAAAAAAGGCTTTATGAAACATGTAGCTAATCAAGCATCCGATTTTTAATAATATCTATACAAATTGGTTGAAAGAAGATCAAATGTGGCTGGCTAAGGAGTAAGTCAGAAATAATCTCTTTTATAATTTACACCTATTTACCACATGATTTAGACTTTTATTAATTTAATTAAATTATAATCCTAATTTTCTTAATTTTAACTTTAAGTCTAATTAAATATAAGCTAGGTTTAAAATTAAATATTTAATATTGGTTCTTATTTATCAATTTTTTATGTTTGATCTTAAAGTTTTTTGAAGTTCACAGTCAAGTCCAATTTAATCAAATTATCTTCTTCTCTCTTTAATAATTCTATGTCCCCAAATCCCGCGTATCAGCGAAATTTCTACTGAGTGTTGTTATTATTGTTTTTTAATAATTCTATGTGTGTGACCATTAGGTTAATATGTTGACAATAAATATAAATTAAAATCCTAATTTATATTTAATATTAGACAAATTAAGTTCATTTAATTTTTCTTTAATTATCTAATTAAATAATTTATATTCATATATGAAGATTGACGTTTAGCAATTCGTTATGATCATCTAAATATTAGGAATATTAAAATAGTTTTGACTGACCATTTTGTATATAATTTTTTTCCTTATATCATACAATATTTTGACTATACCTAAATTAATATCTATCTTATTTGAGTCTAACCATATTAGTTTTCTATTATTAGTAATTTATTATATTAATAACATTTAAAAACTATTTTCAAATGTCATTCTCTTTAATTAAAGATTTCTAAATCAATACTAATTCAGAACAATAGAAAATTCTCTTTAATCAGTTTAAGGTGATGGATCATATATTAATTATTTGACTACTTTCATATGGTTCATATTATATCCAATATTTACTAATTGAACTATCATTAGCTAGTGCAACTCATAAGTAATATCAAAATATAACGATCTCTATATTAGATATAATTGAAGATCTCAAGTCAAATGATCATTTATACAATCACGATAATAAAAAATTTCATAAACATACAAGTAATATTCTAAATAAAATTGTCGTATTAAGTAAGTTCAGCGAATTTATTATCTAATAAGGATCAATACATTTGTTTAAGTATTTCCATATTTTAGTCTACAAATCGATTACTTCCTTCGTAAGGAAAAAAATATAATATGTACTAGTCTTTCTGCTATATTAATGTTTAGTCTTAATAAAATAACATATAAGAATAATACATAAATGTAATATAAATCTTTTAGTCTTAATAGAATAACATATATGTCTTACATTTATATATTATTCTTATATGTTACTCTATTAAGACTGAACATTAATATAGCAGATAATATAAATCTTATAATTATGATCTTATTTTAATTTTATTTATAATATACATTTATTTTATAAATTTTACTGCAAACATTATTTAATTAAATAAATATTTATAAGATAAAGAATGTCTATTAAATAATTGTCTTAACAATTACAGTCAATGTATTGGTTGATGGACATTAATAAAAAGAATATTGTTTGAAAGTTTTGAGAGAGTCACCCACTACAAGATCACACCTAATTAGAAAGGCGTTATATTGCAAGAGGTTTCCTACCCTCATGTCGTGACCAGAGGAGAACTCTTGTCATCAGTTTGCTTGGTGCTTTGTTCATTTCTAATCCAAATTTTGGCCAAGGAACATAGATATGCAGTTGATTGCACTGGCCTGCAAGTTAACTTGGGCCGTATCAGCGAAACAATATAGTGCATGGAAACCCCATCTCTAATTCTAGTGAAGTTCAGTCTTGGAGCTCTGCAAGTGCCTATTCATTTTCCTTCAACGCCATCTATAACGGAAGTTCAAGTTATCACATCAACCTTAAGCTATGCTAATTGCTGTAACTCCCGCCGAATGCAAGTTTTAGAGTAGAAAATGATTGTTTGGTATTGGTAGCTGCTCTCAACAGCTCAGAATCGCGCCTTGCTCCTTTTGAACCTCTTTTTCATACTGTTAAGCAACTGAGCTGGCTTACGCCTTTTAAGCATATTCTAAACAAAAATAATATTATAATCTAATTTAAACTTCAATACAGGATATTCTTTTCTAACAATGATTCAATTAGCTTAAAATAACAATTGTGTGCCGGAGTTAATTTTACATGGTCTAGCTATCTATAGTTTTGCTTCAACTTGTATCCAAAAGGCGGGGTTTGAGTTGATTCAAGGAGCTTGGTCTTCTTTTTCTGCTTGGTTGCAAGGAATGCTTAGTGTTGGTGATAGGGAAAAATGGCAGCAAATTAGTATGGTTTGTTGGGGTGTTAGGAAAGCTCGTAACCTTTGGGGTTGGCAAGGCAAGCGTTCTTCAGTTGAAGAAGTGGTGCTTCAAGCTCGTGTATGTCTTGAGGAATGGGAGAAAACATAGAATAAATTTGAGATTCCATCCGATGCTACTATTGTAGAGGATGGCTTGACAAGCTGGTGTGCACCAGATAGGAATACTTTCAAGGTCAACATTGATAGAGCTACTTTTGAAGCAAAAGGTGAATATGGTTTTGCTTTCATTGTGCTTAATTGGGTAGAACAACTTATTTATGCTTCACAACACTATTTTCTTGGACATACACATACTGAAATGGTTGAAGCCTTGGCCATAAAGGAGGCGTTAAGTTAGATAAAACAGCAGCCGAGCCAGTCTTGTATTGTTGAGACAGATTGCTTGCGGGTTGTGCAAGCAATTCGAAGTGATACCTTGATGTTTTCTCCGTGGGGTGGGGTGATTTTAGATTGTCGCAACTTGCTTGTTTCTTTGCCGAATGTTTCTATTCGTTTTATTAAACGATTAGTAAATGAGATTGCCAATTTCCTAGCTCGGGATTCTCTCGTTTACTGCTGGTTGTATTATGCAGGGGAATGTTCTTCCTACTGCTCTTTGTCACTTGATTCACGTCGATTTGGCTTAGTAATGAAGTTTGCTTTTGGTGTTAAAAAAAACCAATTAGACATATGTCAATCATATTATGAAATTATACACGCACACACACACACACAGAAATATATATATATATATATTTCATAATTCTTTTTAAAAGTCCAACTATGTAATTATTGATAAGAATATCATCTTCTCCAAAATCCTTATTGAGGTTGCATGTATGTTTGAAAAGTCTAGATAGTAGATAGTACTTACAATATTTAGATGTTATTTATATTAGAAGAATTAGATATTGTTTATAAAGTATCAAAACAAACATAAATAATTTATAGTGTCATTGTAACAAAAAAGGCATTCCGTAAAAGGCAAAATTGTAGCTAAAAGTGCAATTATTGTGACCTTTTCATAAAGGCAACAAAATTCATGTTATTAAATGAAGCGGTATTATTATAGGTTTAAGACAAGCAAACAAATATTTTAATTAAGGAACAAAATGGATAATGTTGCCTTTAAGTTTGACTAAGGAACAAAATAGTTTCAAAATATAGCAATAATATTGAATGGATATAAAGGTTTGAATCTTTATAAGGCAATTTATTGATTTTTTAGACAATAATATCTAACAATAATAGGAACAATTTTTCCTTTCATTAGTAATGATATGTTAATGTAAAAGCAAACCCTTGTCATTGAGTAAGCACAACCATACATATATTAATGTTCATTAAGATAACAATATACATTATTAGATGTAGCTATACATACATTAATGTATGCCCTAAAATACATATTGTCAAATGTTAATAGCCAAAAAATTGCATTTATATATGTCATCATATAGTCCATATACACCTGTGAAATTTAACCTTTAATATATCCGAAGTACAATAATAAAAAATCATTAGCTAAAATGTGCACTTATATTATCTTCTTCTAGTTCTTTTGGAATACAAGTGCATCAACCAATATACTAAAAAAAAGAAAATATGTATAGGTACTTTAAAATCCTTCACAAAGTACCTCCTTATTCACTTATACTCGTCTCCTTCCTATATAAAGAAAAAGTATATTAAAATTATTCTAAAATACCTATGCTTAAAAATAGTTTGATATATCTAAATAATGAAATACTACTACTTTATTATGACATCCATTTAATCAACATAATTAACGTAGGTCAAAAACTAATAACATAATGATACAGTTCTTTTTATAAGCAAAGTCAAAATGCATGAACTTTTCAATTCACATTGGATGCACTATATTTGCATATGGGAAAATAAACAAAAATAATCTGCACTTAATCTCAATGGCAAAGACATCAAGATAATGTACAAAAGGATTAAATTAAGGAATTTTTCACCTGAAGTTCTTCATGTCAATTATAATATTTAGGGGAATAAAACATTCTCATCTTGATTGACTACGTGTAATCAATTTGTATATGTTAGCGGTGTTGGCTTGTCCAAGTTGAGATTGAATAAGAGGGAATATTTGTCACATCATTTATTCTCAATCTACTTTATCTTGTTGGTTAACTCCTCACTTAAAGCCTAAGGAGGTCTTGAGTTCGAGTCACCAAAACAGCCGGGAGTCTATAAGGAAACAGTCTCTGTATCTCTTAGGAGATGCGGGCATGACTGCGTACATCTTACCCTCCTCATACCCTGCTTAGGCGGGAATTTGAGTATCGTTGAGTTTTTTACTTTATCTTGTTCTAGTTGATAAGCGTTCGACTTTCTCTTATTCTAATTCCTTTATCATTTTCTCGTTTTCAACTTCTACTTTCTTATTCATCTCTTCTTCCAATGCAATCTTAGCTGAATATAGATATACATTAGGGACTTTGTAAAAGGCCTCACTTGCTCTATTATTTTCTTTCATGCTAGATGATTTCATAGCTTTTCTAAATGGTTCATTATGTTAAGGCCATATCATTCCTTTATTGGCCACAACTTTATCAACCTTATGACTATCATTTTCTTTTTAAACTTTTAAAATGCGAGCCTACAAAATAAAAGTAAAGTGTTACTTCTTCAATGAAATTGACCTTGATAAGTATGACAACACATATATTAAACAAGAATTAAACAAACTTGTAGTCAAACTAATGAATGCAGGCACCATATATAATTATAAAAAAAACCTAATATCATTCTAGTTATATTAGAAATAACTCATTTTGACAAAAAGAACAATTCAACAATTAAAAAACAAATGAAATGGAATTTACGTGATATGAACATCACAATAACACAATGTGATCATAAGCACAAGCAATGAGCAATAAATCTAGGCATTTTAATGAAAGTAGCAATAATATAGAAAATTGTTACAAGATAAAATACTAATCATAATTTTCTCTCTTAGAGCTTCAATAGCTTGCTTATACACTTTTTTAGGCTTTTTTTTAATAAGTTGTAAGACACTTTTCAACATTAGAGAGTAGAGTTTTATCCTCTATTTTGTTTTACCATTCAGAGAAATAATTGATAATTAGAAATTTGAAACAATTTAGAAAATTTAGTTAGTTTCTTGACAGATTATAACTAACTAAAGAACTAACCAATTTAGTGTGACTACTTACAAAATTCTTAGGACCAACTATGTGCACCTAACTTTGTCTTATTCTATTTTGAATATTTGTTTTAGTAATTTGCTACATACTAAAACATTATACTAATTAGATATTAAAAGATAACAACAAAATCAATATCCCAGTAGAAATCCCTTTGAGATGCAAGGTTTAGAAACTAATTTGTAAAAAACACTAATAATTGTCATACATCCACATCTAGGTGGTTCCAATGAGCAATGAGCTCCTTAAAGACTTGTTTGCTTATATAGTTAGGATGATTGCCCATGCTTTCTACATCTATAGTATATTGTTTGAAATACTTTACTTAGACTTATAACTTTCTCTATGCTTCCCTAATAGTCTTTAAAGTCCATTCTTTACCTTCTAATGACATAATGTCTTTTCTATAATAAAATTAATGTTCAATTGGATCTTATAAAATAAAACTGAAAGGAGTATTAACAAGATCTTTTCTTACATTAACATATCCCAAATAGGTTCATTGGGAATATTAAGTCAATTGATATGATTTAGAGGTGCAAGATTTTATTTACAAGCTACAGTACCCAAAAAAAAAAGTGAATTCAGTCAACATCTTCTCATAAGGACCAACTATCTAATTAAGAGCATTAAAAAATTACTCTGCTTTGTTCCTTGGATCTTGAATGATCCTCCTTGAGCAAAGATGTACCTTGCCCTTCTTATTCACAAATTTTATATTAAAAAATAGTAATGTCAGTATATAGTATAAAAATTATTTAAATAAAAGCTTGGTCTTCTGTATTTTCATATGATTCTGATTGTTGTTCCATAATTTTAGTCAACAGTTCATGCCACCTAATAAAAATAGACTATGTTTAAACAATCACTTCCTTTGCGGAACTTTCAGAAGGTTGATTACTAAGTATATGATGTTGCATGCCTTCTTCACCCCTTTTACTTATTCCAATCATGGTTTTTCCTTAATAAGTATAATTTTTTCCACTTTAAAAAGTTAGCAACATAATTTGAAGGACAAAAAGGTTATTGTCTGTCATTCTTCTTAAAGGATTGGTCCTTCCCTTTCTGTTAAAATTTGTGACAATTAATACTATTAAATAAAAAATAAATTGTGAGAATAATTATTGTTATGGAAATCATATACAAACTAGATTTAGTATTAGAATAATCATATATATACTGCCAAAACAAATGAGAAAACATATTCCTCTTCATAGAAAATAGTAGGAATTACTAAGACTGTGTTTTTTTAAATTTAACGTTGTGTTTTTCAATGATTTGTCATTTCTTTTCACTATCCCCCAATTTGTCTTACTCTCTATATGAAAATTCAAGTGAATCTTTTAGTTTATAAGTATGAGTATTCTTCTGTTGTTTTCTCAAAAAGTTTTTCATAGACTCTGATGTAATGAACGTGGTCACACCTTCTTCACTTTTTTCATTATAGAGACCTATAATAATAAACAATGTTGTTGTTAGTAACTATATATACATAACTAGATTAGTAAAGTTTATTTAAACACATAATAATGAAAAATAGATTTTTTTAATTGAAAAAGAAAAAAGCTAAAGATCTTCTGTAACAAATTATTGATCAATATCCATTCAATCCTAGTCAATGTCATTAAAATCATCTTCATCTTCATCTTTGCCATCATCATTTTTCTATTTCAATAGTTAAGTTATTTAGAGGTATGTCAACTGTGTCTAAAAATAAATCTTCTCTAGACTATTTAGTATCTAAGTCACCATCATTTCTAAATAAGTCATCAACATAGTCATTTATTCTCTCTAATATATTTCTTCAGCATTTTCACTTTCATCCCAAGATACATCAAACAAATTCCAAAGTACCTTCTTCTCCACATGATGAGAACCTTCCTCAAAACAATCAGGTATATAAAACACTTGATGTACTTGGTTGGTCAATAAAAAAGGACCCTCCATATAACATAACTTTTTGAAGTTTACCTGAGTAAGCCTATAGTCATTTTTCTCCTCTGGGTGTTTTTCCTCTAAACATGATCACTTGGTTTTTTGTTTTTTTCCCCTTCCCAAACACATTATGAGTCCTATTATAAGCTCTAACACATTAGATCCTAACAACTAAATTGGTGATTCTCCCAACTTTATATCATTACTGAATGATCTCTTATCACATCTCTGAAAATGATATCTATCCAAAAACCTCTGATGATTGAGATAACAAGTCTTCCCACTATGCTTTAAATTTTGAGAGTAAGTTTCATATTGTCAATTAAGGCATGCTAACTTTCCCTTTGTACTTCATTCAGATAGCATTTCATTTCCTAGAAAGTCACCAATTATACATAACAAGGCTACAAACATCTTAAATTATTGGGTTAATTTAAGCATCATATATCTCTACCCCAAATTCCTATAACTCTATCAGCTCTTTAATAATTCGTTACAAAAATATCAATATCTTTTCTAAAAGAAATTGGGCTAGGTATAATTGAAGATAATATTATTATTTTTTATTTTATATATCTCCATAATACTAAATTATAGTTTATTAAGATCATGGTCCATATATTATATGAAACACTTAGGAGGTGCTTGGTTAATTGGTATGGGAAGAAAGGAATGGGTAAGGAATGAAAAAAGATGGTTGGTAATATATTATGATTAAATTAACAGTGTTTTTATATCCCCTTTTGGGGCAATACTCCATACCTCCAATATAGTGAGGAATGGAATGGAAGTCATATCCATTTCGATTCCTCACTATATTTATTATAATTCCTATTACCATTCCCCTAAGTAAACCAAACACACCTTTATTGTGTGAAATGGATTAAATCCATCGTTGGTAAGAGTTACTATGAAATTACGAGGATCCTGTGCAAATTAAGATACAATGATTCAAAGTCTTTCTAAGCTTGGTTATTGGAATGGTGCTTTAAATTACCATCTTTTTGATGCCCCTTATCTTGCTATTTCATGAATTCAAATAATTATAAACATATGTAACAATGTTGTAGACTTAATTTTAATGGAAAATATCTAAAAACTTTGGTTGTAATTTGCCTCACATTTTAGATTGTATGATCATCTTTATTATCTTCACTACTATAAATTTTTTCTGCCTAGATACACTATACACTCTGTAGTTGGTTACTTTCTTATCATTGCCTAATACAGACACATTAATTGGGACATTCATGTATCTTTTCATAGTGAAGTCCTAAATCCTTCACAAGTTTCTTTATTACATTAAAAGGTTTAGGAATCTTTGCATTTGGAAAGGCCTTTTTAAGTAACCCTATGAGATCAGTTTATGCTAAATTACTAATTCCAGGGGTACACCTAAAAAGATACAGTTAAATGGTGAAAGAAAGTTTAGAACGACTTTGATAACTAGGATACAACTCTTGTTTTCCTTCCTTTACTAACTTAAAGAAATTCTTGGTGTTAAGATTTATGCCATTACTAACTTCTACACAACTATTAGTACCTTCAGCTATATCTTTAAAGGTATCATGTGGTAATCTATCTATATTATCATGCATAGACATTCCATCAAATTCAATATTATTATCCACATCCATACTTGCATTAATTGTTCCCTCATTAAATTCCTAGCCATTATATCCTAGACCAAATCCATCAACAATTAGATGATCATATATAATATTTCTAGTATTCTAATAGTTATTACAATACTCTTTACATAAACAAAAATTTTATTCTTATTAGCCATCTTAAAAAAATCCTTTTCAATAAAACGTTAACTATACTCATCTATTCATCACTATATTTAGGAAAATTCAACCACTGCATGTCCCCATTTCCAATAAACAACTTACTACTCATCACAGTAACATATACAAGAAGCAATATGTCAACAACCAAGAAGCATAACATATACATTATGTTAAAGAATAAACAAGTTCAAATTTCAATTAATGATCTACTCTTGCAATAAGTTTCATTATCAATGTTAGCAAATTGGAAACCATTATTTGAAGTAATATTAATATAAATGCCTAAACCTTTACTTTGAATAAAGAAATTATGACCAGGTGTGTGTGTGTGCGTGCGTGCGTGCATGTGTGTGTGTGTGCGTCTATATATATATATCAAAGAAACCAAATCAATGTGATATGATGATCTCGTGATGCTTTATGATACCTTATACATAGTTGAGAAATTTTCATTATAATATAATAAGTTAGTTTGAATAGTTAGAAAGTTATCTAAGAGAAATATAACTGAAGTTTCCCAATAATAGTAACTTGTCAATTTTAGTTTTTTCTTCAATTGGATGCAAATCTAAATGCTTTACTAGTAATTATGCTATCTGAAAAAAATGGGTAATAAATTTATATGTTATTGCTATCATGAAACTAAAAGTTTGACATGTACCTTGAGTGTGTGAAACATGGTTACTAAAAGAGTTGGTTTAATTCTTAGTCATTTTGTCAAGCAAGTGCTTTAGAACCTTAGTGTCCTTTAGAATGTTAAGTGGTTAACATGTATTAACAGTTAGTATAAACCCCATAATTTCCTACAGGCAATTAAATTATTTAAATTTTCAAAAACAAAAAAGAAATAATTAACTAAGTATTACATTATAGTTGTAGTATTTTAATTTCGTAGCATGCTACTGATTATGTGATTATAGATCTAGTTGACATAAGTTAAGACTAAACCGTAAGTTATAGCTTTTAGGGTTTCTTTGAGAGTACATAATTTTGATAGCTATTTACTATAAGTAAATTGTAAATCTAGTAGTTCTTTGGTTAAATTTTGCAATTTGATGTTGATCATTAGACAACTCAGACCAAAAGAAACAACTCATGAAATAGTTAAGGAAGTTTGCACTTATTGAGGCTTTATATCATTAATCTCATTATATGTATGTTTTTAATTTGTGCTTTAAGAGCATAAGCAATAAACAAAATTTAGTGAATTTTTTTACCTAAAATAATTTAAAGTACAAGTAAGATTAGTCTTTTTTTTAAAAGTTAAAAAATTAAATTATAAAAACATGAAAGTGTTACAAAATAAGTCGGATCCCTTTTACAAGAATACAATAGACACTCTGTTGACTAAAATCAGGATTAAGAATATACCCTAAGGTTTGTAAGGACAGTTTCTTTGTATCGTAGCCATTGAACCAAGGTGTGCCAAAAATACACTTGATTTTTGGAATAGATGGATCCATCATGTGATGCGCCATAAGGTTGATGGAAGGCAAAGAAGCATTGAGTGGATTGTTTCTCTAATGAAATTTCCCATAACTATAAATCCTCAATAATTGGTAAGAGTTGAGTCCTACATCTTATTAGTGGTTGGTGCCACTCAAGAAAAGTCCACAAGAGAAAATTTTCATTTTTCCTATCACATAAAGTTGATAGAATCGTAAGGGAGAAAAAGAGATAGCACAAGCATAGAGGGTACAGAGTGTCCATAAGTACCACAATGCATTCTTCGAGAGCAAGCCATTAATGAAGAACACAATATGGTATCTAAATGTTAAACATGGATGGGAATCAATATAAGCTTAAATATTTGAAAAAGATGTGGAAGTAATAGAAGAGGCTCAATTAAGAAAGAGAAGTTATTTCATCTACCAATTGGTGGAACTAATAGAAGAGGCTCAGTCAAGAAAAATAAGTTATTTCATCAATGTAGACCCACGTATCCAGTACTCTGGAAACCAAAAAAATCTAGAGCATTCCTGATCCTCTATCCTAGCCTTCGGAGATAGATCCCTAAAGGTAAACCTAAGGCAAATAGTTTTGGTTCCTTTAGGTGATAGTCCTTACAATCTCTTCTAACTCTTACTCGATTCCTGGCCATAGAATCCCTTCTATCTTTAGTTTTCATAGTACTACGAGGAGCTTCAGATAGGGATCATCAAGATCTATAGAGATTAGAATTGCATGTAGGCTATTAGAGCATGGAGACCCGTAGGTGAGGAAGGTAACTTTAATTCCTAAGTTCTCCCTTAAAAATTATGTTAGCAATGCATGAATAGTTGAGACCTTGAGGCTTTTAGATCCACTATGGTATGGATAAAATTTAAAGGCCTATATCAAAACTTAGGAATTGTTCTCTAATGTTTTGACTAATAACGCTCATAAGAGCCTCGAAGGACCTTTTTTGGTTATCAAATCTTCTTAGATTTCTCTCCCTCCAAACTTCTAGAATAGTGATAGCTAGGGCTATAATATAAGAGCCCCAGATAGGCTTAGAATGATATGATATTAGTCTTTTGTTTGTAAAGCACTTGTAGAAAATAAATTCAAATAAAATTAGGAGGTCATTCAATAAAGTTGTATTCGATTCTATTTTAGTTAAAGTTGTTAGAACTTTAGCTTAAAGATTCTTTGCAATCAATTATGTTAGATAACAAAAGATATCATCTAAAGTCCTGTAATTTTTTATCAAAAGAACAAAGATAATTTAATGAGACTAACCTTGAATTAATTCTCTCTTATCCTAAAACTTATGTATCTTGAAAATTTTGCATATAAAATCTTATTATGGAGTATAAATTTGTTATTACTATTTAAATCCATTTATTTATTTAAGACTATTATAATGACCATAATTACAACATTATAAAGTCATTTTATAGCTAAACCTCGAGACA
The DNA here is from genome assembly GCA_025629805.1 of Erythroxylum baracoense. Lineage (NCBI taxonomy): Eukaryota > Viridiplantae > Streptophyta > Magnoliopsida > Malpighiales > Erythroxylaceae > Erythroxylum > Erythroxylum baracoense. The sequence continues at coordinate 29,550,492 of JAOTAY010000189.1, forward strand.
AGAAGAGAAACCAAAACCATAAACCTAAGTCTTGGATTTGACTTCATTATTTCTAGATAACTTGTTCCAACAGTAACAGTTGGAATTATTATTCCAATAAGTTGATGGTATGTCGAAAAAATAACTCCCAAACTGATAAAAATAATTATTAGTTTTGGATGCTAAAGTCATTATGTAACTAGTTCATTCACAAGCGATAAATTTGGAAAAGGTACATAAACACATTCTAATATACAAAGAAATTATAAAGAGTACAAAAAAACATAAATAAATACTAGGGAGTACCAAATATAGTGTAGTATTAAGTGTTTTACAATTTAAAATGAGTACCACATACATATTGAATTATAATAAAAATTGGCATTATAAGGACCCATAAGTAGGACATCTACTTTAAATAAATATAGACTAGTGATTAGTTAGGATGATAGATAATGAAGAAACAATTCTAGGGACACAACACGAAGGAGAAATGAAAAGAAAGAAAAAATGTAAAACTTAAATGGTCTAATAGAAACTAAACCACAAAGCACTGATACATAGCTTTGTTGTAAAAGTCTTTTCCTTGAGGTTACTTTTCCTCTTTTATATAACTATCTCTAACCTAAACCAACTAGATTTAAACTACAACTTGTAGTATATGTACCTATCTCTCCCTCTCTCTCACTCTTTCCCATTCAGCATCTCATATGAAATGAATATCATAACCTCTCGTTGTTGGAAGCGTTATAGGAAATGTAGGCAACAACAAAAACTAGATGACAAATGATTCCAATTAAAGCAAAGATCAAATCTTTAGTCTCATAATGTAGACAAACAATGGAATTCAAGTAAAATCTTGTGAAACTATGAAATCTAAGAAGTCGTGAAGTGCTTAAAAAGGTGGAAAAAGAAGAGAACTAGACAAAATTTTGGGATTAAACTTTGTCCAAAAAAATGGAGGAAAGTTAAAAAAACAAAAGAAAAAAGTATAGCTTCATATGTGTATATACAATTATGTGTCTTTTGGAATTAGAAGATTGGAACTACCATCGGCGTAGAATTTTTTTAAAGCAATAATCATTATATTATGTGCTTTTTCCTCAGAAATTCTATTATAAAACTTTGTTTCCTAAATAAAAATGGTAGGTGATTTTACTAAGCATCTTCTGAATACCCATTGGTAAATAGAGAAATTCTATATTTTTTAAAATTTATTTAGTAAATAGTGATAAAAATAAATATGTAAATAAAAGTACGCTTTGTTGTCAGTGAGCATTAAATGTTTCTACTAATTTTTTAGAGATCTTCCTTTTTCTTTTTGGATTGATTAATTGATCTTGATTTTTTAATTCTTTTCTTTTATCACAAAAATAATTAAATCATCTGTTGTTCTTGTTTTACATTTTACACACTAAATCTCTAATGACTCTTACATATTATGTGTTTTTCTCTGCTATATGACAAGAAAACTGTAATTATTACCTTTTGAGTATATAACCAAAATAAACATTTAAGGCATTCATTAATCGATTTAGTTGGTGGATAGAGAATTTTAATGCAAAGTACTCTCAGTCAAATTAATAAATGTTGGAGCTAGATGACTAGCATTGTAGCAATAGCTCCAAATATTGCATGTAAGATTTTAATGCTACCGTTTACACCAAAAAATAGGTTCGACCTAATTTTACTGTTTTGGGCCGAAAACTCGAAACCCAAAGAGAGCCCATGGTTCAAAGTCCAAAAGAAATCCATTGACCCTGGCCCATCAAAAATCCAGTGTCTAGCAAAGAGAAAAATAGTAGAATTGGAGTTGGATTGGGAGTCTAGAAGTCTAAGATTAAAAGGAGATAAGATGATAAACTTGCTAAACACCAGCCCAAACTCTAACTCTATTGGATAAGATAAAATTTATCCAAATTTTATCTATATCTAGTAAGATAAAATTTTATCAAGATTATAAGTTTAATTGCAGTAGGAAACTCATCATTGTTGGCTATAAATAGAAGTTTTGAAGTAGAAAGAACTCTCCAACATCTCACATATCAACAGCCTGACATCCCAGCAAACCTATTAGCTTATTTTTATTTTCGACAATCCTTTATTTTTTCCCTAGCATTAGTCTTTCCTTTTCAATTGATTTCAGCAATTTTCAATTTCTTCGTCATTGTGTTTTGCCGAATTGTTTATCAATAAAATAAAGTTCTTTTCTGTTAGATTTTTTGTCCCTTTCTAGCATATACAATCGTTTGATTTTAGTCTTAGATTACGAGTCGTAATATTTTCTTTCTTATTTCCTAGTTTGGAATCACTTTAAATTCTTGGCACACTTGCAAACACATTCACACCGAAACAAAGGGCTACATGTTAACCTTTAATCAAAATAAAGGCAAACATATTTTTGGCACGTTCGGTGGGACCACACAATGACGAAAACACAATCTAGTAAGAGTACTGACATTTCCATCAGTGGAGGTGATGATATGGAAAACGTTGCAACAGCAACGCAGGAAGACCAACCTCAATCAGTTGAGTTAAGTCGAGCAAGCAACATTAAGATCCTTTTAATAAAGGTTCTAGAGGCCATAGAGAAATCGACAGCTAAAACAGACACTCTCTTGAGCACTTTGGGGAGTAATCAAATTTTGGCCGCGATCAGTGGATCTGCCATATCGGAGAAAGACAAAAGCATAGGCGGAGGAGGGTCAAGCAAGACACTGCATCAAACTGAATTGTAGGCCAGTAAGCTACCAGTGGCCATAGAAAATCAGTCAATGGCACCTACAACCACTCCAACTAAAAGGGAGGAGTCGGCAGCCAAGGCTGCCAAGTTAGGAGAAACTTCTCCTATGAAGAAGCTCGGTGGGCAATCCACTAGGATTGACAGCCCCAACAAGGAGAAACAACCGGTGTCCATATATCAGCCACCACACAAAAGGGACGAGACACCGAAAACTACTTTGCCTCCGGTGTCCATCAACAACAAGACCCCTATTCAGTTCCACAGCTATACTGGACCAGCGACTCAATCTCACCTTTATGAAGAAGGAATGAGCTCAGGGGGCAACAGGAGTCTGGTGACCAATCATATGCAGGCCTTCCCAAGGGGTACGGGTCACCAGGTAGTTCAGCAGCCGGTGACCATAGGCCAGGCGATGTATAGGCAAAACACTCAGATGATAGATCATGTCACCAGGGATGCGCTGCGCAAGATTGCCTAAGAGTTATATGGGCCCGGGTTCAATCAAATTGCTTGACCTAAATTTAGGAAGCCTTATCCTGAGTTCATTGACAGGGAAGTTTTTCCCAGGGGTGTAAAAATTCCAAATTTTACATTGTTTTCTGGAGAAGAGGGACAGTCTACCATCGAGCACATAGCGAGGTTCACTACTCAATGCTCGAGATTTTCTAGTTACGAGAACTTCCAGTATCTACTCTTGAAATTATTCCCAAATTCGTTAACTGGAGTTGCTTTCTCTTGGTACGTGTCGCTGCCAAGAGACTCCGTGCTTGGTTGGGTAGATATGACAAGACTCTTTCACGCTCAGTTTTACAAAAGTGAGCCCGAAATCAGTATCGCGGATTTATCCAGGCTTACTCAGCATGCTGGAGAGAAGGCGGAAGATTTCATTGCTAGGTTCAAGCGAATGAGAAACAAGTGTAGGATCAATATTCCAGAGACTGAGTTCGTGAAGATGGCGCAAAAAGGTTTAGACCTGGAGCTAAGGAAAAAATTTCAAGGCATGGATTTCAGAGACTTTTTCGAGTTGGCTATGAAGGTGACAGAATACGAGGAGCTGCTTAAAGAAAACAATAAGCTGAAAAAGCAGACTATGGGGACTTATTTCAAGAAAGTCTATAAAACTGAAGTAGAAGTTGCTATAGGTGCTGTATCTGATACTGGAAGCATAATATGCCTACACCTGGCAAAGATGCCTCCTGGAATGCAACAAAATGGCGACAAGAGGGGCAGCAAGTTGCAATTTCGATGTAAGTAGAATATCTGAAATTCATCTAATGAAAATTGATTTTATTTATTTGCCAGAAGATCATGTTTTGCCTACCAAGGAGGAGATGAAGGCCAAAGACTATTGCAAATATCATAACACATTGACTCATTCCACCAACATGTACTGGACCTTCAGGATCGCATCAATAGGAAAATCCTCAAGTTCCCAGAAGAGGCAATGCTCATTGACAAAAATCTATTCCCGGTGGGGTCAATGAACATAGCAAGTGTTGATATGAGGAATTGGCTCAACCAAAAATGGAGGCAGGAGCATACGAATCAATTGTGGAGACCAAAAGGGTGGAACATGTGGAAAAGAAAAGACGGCCTGACCATTGCTTCTAAAAGGCAAGAGAGAGTCAGTCTACTGGAAAGGATCGATAATCGGGTCACCGAAAATAATAGTGAAGCCGATGCCCAGGTAGCCATCAGCCCTAGTGGTCACCCGAAATTTGTCAAGCCACCGATGCCCAAAAAAGCTGGAGAGTGGGTTTGGGTGGAAAGGAAAAGGAGAGATAAAAAGGAAATACTTACTGCTGCTTAGAAAAACGCAAAAACGAGAAAAAGAAGGTGGCAGTGCAAGAAGTTGGCTGAGAGATTGTTCCAGGAAAAAGAAGAACTAGAAATAAAACTTCAAATTCAAACCCAGGCTCACTTGGTGGAGAAACAAAAGATGCTTGATAAAGGGAAGAGGTTGGCCAACATAACCAAACAGATGGTTGAGCACTGTGAAGGACTTCAGAAGAACAAAATCAGAAGGAAGGCAACAGAGGATGGTGATATCGAGGAACAAGAAGAAAGTTACTTCAATGTTGGTGATGTCCCTGTTTATTACCTGTGAGCCGCTTCGGTGTTATTGCCAGCTATTTTTCGCCGCATCGATCCTGATGATGAAGCGGAGGACAAGCCAAAAGGTGAAGAAAAAGTTTGGGTTGCAAAAGAAGAACAAAATCCAGTGGAGAAATTCTCAGAGAAAACGCAAGAGATCGAGGAGAGCAAAACATTGACATTTAACAAGCCGTTAATAGTGAATCACACTAAGCCACTGTACATAGGGGCTTGTGTCAATGGGAAGCCACTGAACAGAGTTTTGGTGGACAATGAAGCAACTATAAACGTGATCCCCTTGAAAGTGTTATTAGGACTTGAGAAAAGAGAAGAGGATATCATTGCTACGAACTTAGTGGCGACTGCGGTGATTGGGGACGTGACAAGAACATTGGGAGTAATTCCACTACAAATAACAGTGGGGAGTAAGACGTGTGTGTCTACTTTCTTCGTAATCAACATAAATGCAAGTTATAAGTTACTTCTGGGCAGAGATTGGATTCACGCCAACATGTGTGTGCCGTCCTCTCTTCACCAGTTCTTATTGTTCTGGCATGGTGATAATGTGGAAATGGTTAAGGCAGATAATAATCCTTTCAATGCAAAAGTCAATTTAGTGGATGCCTGCTACTACCATGGAGACACCACACTAATTACTTTTGAAGGTTTGAACAAAGAAGGCAGGCTTACGTTGATGAAATTTGCCAAGGACAAGCATTTGCTACTTCACACAACTGGTGCCAGTGAGAAGAATAAAAGCATCAGGCAGCTTAGGCCGATGGAAGAAGACGTTAGCCAGTCAGGCCAATGACTGCTCAAGGAAGTAAAGAAGGGTGGCCAGTAGCTGCACGGGCCATCCAGGAAGTAATTTTGTAGCAAGCCAAGAAGCAATTAATGGCCAACCGCGAAATGGAGATTTTCGAAACAGAGTTAGTTTATGAAGGAGAAATCCCAGAAATAGTGAGAGATGAAATAAGTCTAGAAGAGCTACAAGTTGCGCCACCCAAAATGGAAGATGAGAGACTTCAAGTAAAGGACCCTCTAGAAGAAATCAACTTGAATAATGTCGAGGATCCTAAAGTAACATACATCAGTGGCCTTATTAGTAAGGAGTTGCGCAAAGAGGTAGTCAAGTTGCTTCATGAGTATAAAGACTATTTTGCATGGGATTACAAAGATATGCTAGGCTTAAGTCAGAGTTTAGTGAAACACCGACTGCCCATCAAGCTTGAATTTCGTCCTTTTCAATAACCACCCAGGAGAATGTCCAAGGAAGTGGAGATGAAGGTAAAAGAAGAAATAGAGAGGCTTCTCAAAATAGGCTTCATTAAACCAGCTAAGTATACTGAGTGGCTGGCAAATATAGTCCCTGTAGTCAAGAAAAACGGAAAAATTAGAGTGTGTGTTGGGAAAATTGTTGAAGTCTACATCGATGACGTGGTTATCAAGTCTAAAAAACAAGGTGACTACGTAGAACATCTCAGGCAAGGATTTGAGAGACTGAGGAGACACCAGCCCAATCTCAATCCGTTAAAGTGTGCTTTTGGAGTCAAAGCTGGAAATTTTCTCAGATTTCTGGTCCATCAGAGGAGCATGGAGGTTGACGATAACAAAGCATCCAAAAGCTACTCTAGGCAAAGGCATTGGCTAAATGATTTTCTAAATAAGTTAAGGGCCACCATAAGGCTTATATTTAGAAGCCCAATGGTGCAGGGTACAAATGTTTACATCGAAAAATGGGTTCGGCCCATTTTTATTATTTTGGGCCGAAAACCCGAAGCCCAAAGAGAGCCCATGGTTCGAAGTCCAAAAGAAATCCACTGATCCTAGCCCATCAAAATTCCAGTGTCCAGTAAAAAGGAAAGCAGTAGAATTTGAGTTGGAGTGGGAGTCTTAAAGTCCAAGATAATGAGGAGATAAGTTGATAAACCTGATAAACACCAGGCCAAATTTTATCTTTATCTGCCAGGATAAAGTTTTATCCAAATTTTATCTTTATCTGGCAGGATAAAGTTTATCCAAATTTTATCTCTATCTGGCAGGATAAAGTTTTATCGGATTGTAAGTTTAATCAAGGTTGGACACCCATCATATTTGGCTATAAATAGAAGTTTTGAAGTAGGGAAAAAGGCTCTCTCCAACATCTCACATATCAAAAGCCTGGCATCCTAGTAAATCTATCAGTTTATTTTTTCGGCAATTCTCTAGTTTTTAGCATAGTCTTCTCTTTTCAATTGTCATTATTAATTTGGAATTTCTTCGTCATTGTCGTTTTGCCGAATTGTTTATTAATAAAGCTAAGTTCTTTTCTGTTAGATTTTTGTTCCTTTCTAGCATACACAATCATCTGATTTCAGTCTTAAATTACGAGTCGTAATATCATTTTCCCTTATTTCCTAGTTTCGAATCACTTTAAATTCTTGACACGCTCGCAAACACATTCACACTGAAACAAAGGGATACGTGTTAACCTTTAATCAAAATAAAGGCAAACAATAACCAAAAAGGAGCAAAAGTGCAACAACAAGTGGACAGATAAAATGACGCAGCAACAGTCCATGCCAATGACAAAACGAACAGTAGGGAACAACATAGGATTATAAGCAAGAAGCCAATAGCATAGTAGAAAACAACAGAAGACATGCATGCGATGGACGGCGACGACCTTAAGAGGAGAAGCTGCAGATGGGCGATGAAGAAGAACAGTGACGACAAGGAGGGGAGAAGGACGACGATGCGAGGAGAGGAGAAAAATGGAGAAGAATAGCAGAGGAAACCATGGGTAAGGTTCAGGGTGCGTTTAAACCCAAACTGAAACGATGTCATTTTTAATTTTTTAAATCCACTAATTTGAAGTTAACGACGAAGAGGGAAAACCATCAGTAAAAAACCGGTGTTGACTATTAAACCGCGAACAATTCACCAACGGAACTATATTCGTCAGTAACATTCCGATGTTATTTAATTGCAGGAAGCATTCCTGCCTAATTTACTGATGAATATGGCGTTTTTGTCGCTATATTCTGTCGAAAAATTTGCGCAAATGTTTTCCCTCCATATTTACCAACGACAATTTTATCCGTCACAAAATGAAATTTTCACAATATTTCTACTGACGGATACTAATTTTTCGTCTATAATTAGCTACAAAAATAAGTCCGTCGGTAATAGATTGATTTTAGATATGTACAAATTAATCTAGCTTACATGGTTTGATTGCTTAAATTAAAAAAATTAAAAGGTTTCAATTTTCAAGAATAAGCCTTACAAATTAGTTTTAAATATATGAATCAAGTAAAAAAATCTAATGATAGAGATAAATTATATAAAAATCTCATAATAATTTAATTCGGCATATCTTATTAGTTATGGTAGAAGACGATATAAATAACGATTTGGCTCTTAAACTCTTTATTATGTTTCTCCTCTATATTAGTGGTATAGATAGAAAGAATTTATATCTCTTAAATTCTTAATTCTTACAAATAAACAAGTTGAATGAACTGCTTATATTAGGGTTATTTTTTATATATGTAAAGCTTATAACAAAATATGCATAAAATTTAGTATGTTTATTATCAAAAGATGTGAAACACTTAATATCGCATATAACTATTATGCTACTTTGAGATTCAAATTGATAGTTATTTAGTTATATTAGGAAGTGATTGATCTGCAATTAAGAAATCATACTTTATTTATTATTCACAATCAATCATTTGTGGTGAAATATTATAGTCCATATTCTTATTTATTTAGAAAAAATGATTTGTATTGATCATTAGTTCCTACAAAGAGATATACATAATTTTAAGATTAAGGGCCACTTAAATTTGCAAATACGAAGTAACTTAACACTGTACAAGTTAAAAAGAGAATTCCTTTATTTTATTGTGCTAAGTTTAAAGGCATTACTAAGAATCTCTTATAGCTCCTTAATACAAGGATGTTTCTGCTAGCTTCGGTTAAACATAAGATTAGAGGCCATAGTTTTTGCAAACTCATTGTTACACTTAAGTTGCAATTGATGGATGAATATGATTTCCTTGGTTTTGTTTCATCTCCTTGAGTAAAATTGATTAACAACAACTAGTGTTTTTAAAAATTTTGGAAATTTTTACCTCTAAATTGAATAGACGAAGTTTCTGCCCTTTAAAAATTTGTATACAAACCCGCTTTACCTATAAGGCTTCCTTATCTTTTAGCAATCCCTAAATTCTTTTTATCATAAGACTTTTTTGGTAAGCTTTATTGAAATATATCCCAAATTGCCTTCATTTTTTGGGAGAACAAGCTTCACTCTATCTAACCTTAGTTACTAAATTAATAGTAGCTTCACCAGACCACATAAATGATTTGAGAATCCTCTTAATTTTTTGACTAGGTTTATAGGAAGTTATATGTGCAAGGTTTAGTAGATGTGTATAGAATTTAGAACAGAGTTAATGAGTTGCGTTCTTCCAACATTAGATAAGCTTTTGTTACACTAGGAATTGACTCTCATTTGAATCTTTTCAATTATTAGGATGAATTTTCTATAAGTTAGACTTTTGTGAGAGATTGGAACTTTTAAGTATGTAAAAGGATGTTTCTTGATAGAGAGACTAGTGAGAAATCCAAGAAGCCAAATGAGCTACATCAGATGAGATAATGATAATATTTTTTGTCTTTGTTCATAGTGAGGCGTGAAAAATCCATGAATGTTCTGAGAGAAGTTATTGCAATTATAATAAAATTGAGATCAACACTTAATAGGAGCAGCAAATCATTTGCAAATGATAAACTATGGCTCTTTAATAGCTTGCATTTTTAATGATACTTAAATCTCTTCTCTTTTTTATAGTTTTCCCTATTAGCCCATTGATAAATTTAATGCAAATTGATGAATTAACTTTAACTTAAATTATCTTAAATTAACTTTGTGCCTTAAATTACCTTAAATTCTAGTCCTTGGTACCTCAAATTATCTTTGTAGGTTTTCCATTAATAAAGATGCAAAACAATGTAGTCTTATGATAAGTATGTAAATGATAAATTGCCAATTGATTTAGTTAAAAGCTTTATGAAAATCCACTTTAATAATGTCTTGAAGGAATTCTTCCTTTTATAATTCTTGAGAGATTTTAGCAAGTAAAATGTTATCTCCAATTTGTCTTCCATTTAGAAAAGTACCTTCAGATGGATGAATGGTAAAGTTTAAGACAACTTTAAGTCTTGACGATAACAACTTGTCAATGATCTTGTATATTGTATTGTAACAAGATATAAGTCTAAATTTCTTTAAGAAGCCAGGGTTAAAGGACTTAGGAATAAGGCTGATGAATGTCTTGTCAAGTTCCTTGAGCATTTCCCCCTTTTTGAAAATTCAATGACAAATTTTATTATAATATCCTTAGTGAACCTCCAACACTTTAAAAAAAGCCTTCTCCATATATATATATATCCCATTAAAAGGAGTGATCAATAAACATCCACAAAAATTAGAATGGTTTCAAAATAATAGACTTGATGATCTGTGGTGACGAGAGGTAAGTAGAAGAAAACTATATGCTATTTGATAAATAGTTGAAGAAAAGTTCTGATAATTCCTTTTGAGAGTAAACCATGGCACTATAAGGATATTGGAGAAAGGTGATTCTATTCATATTTTTTCTTAAAAGGCATGAATTATGAAAGAATATTAATTCTTAAGAGGCATGAATTTTGAAAGAATGCTAGGTACTTATCCTCATTTGATAATCACTTAAAATTTGATCTTTGCTTAAGGATTTAATAATTAGACTTTAGGGCTCTAGTTTAGACAATACTTTTGTTATTTTGAGATTTAAGAAACATAGTAAGGTTTTTAGGACGTATATAGACTACAATTGGTAATCTAGTTTATGAAGTTATTGGAATTCAATTTTTGTTTAATGGTACTTAATTATTAAATTACTCAATTACATTACAATGGTATCACCCTTTTTTGTTATATATTAAAATAAAAAACTAGATAGATTGGAGAAGTTCAGATGTGGAACTATAAATTGTAGTTAGTAAAAAAAGAAATTTATATTTATTTTAAATCCATTTCATCTATATGTTCAACAGCAAAGAAATCTTTATAAGTGATTTCAAATAAAAGTGATGTTTAAGAATTGACCTACTTTACTTTTATAAATTTTGGTAAATAAAATATTATATAACTTTGTAAAAGATCTTATGCGATCACCCACTTTTTATTATGAATTGCATAATTTTTGTTTAATACATAAGAATCATTTCTAAAATCTATCAACCAAAACAAAATATACAAATTTGTATTTATATGTTTATCCTGAGCTTTAGTTATGCCTAAATTGGTACATTTGTTAATATGGGATTGTGATGCAATTTTATTGTTTGTCATATCAATTATTTGGTTAAAATGAAAAAACCAAGGAAATGGAATATAATGGGAAGAGTGGTTTATGCATGTAGTGATATAGTGAACACATTGACATATCAATTATTTGGTTAAAATGAAAAAAGCAAGGAAATGGTATATAATGGTAAGAGTGGTTTATGCATGTAGTGATATAGGGAACACAAAAGGAATCACACACATAACATAATTTGTTTTTTCATTAACTTATATTTATTTTTAGTTAAAAAATATATGTTAACTGCATACTTCAAAATTTACTTTAAATGTTTTTTAATAAGAACTAATTAGTTATAGTTAGTACATAAATTACAATAAAGGATCTATTATAATGCCCTACCTTTGGTGACCTATAATGAACTTAATAAGTCCAATTTTTCAATTAAAAATTATATTGATTTGTTTAATATTATACATTATTATGTAATAGTTATGTATGTGTGAAATTGGAACAGAATGAGGGAAATTAGTAAATAAACGTGTTGGTGTAAAATTGAATTCAAATGCAGGAAATTAGTGAACAAATATGTTGGTTCAATTTTGTGACATAATTAAACGTTGTTTGATAATTTAAACATAAATTTTATCTTGAAGTAATTGAATAGGTAATAAAAAGTTGAGAATAATATTTATTAATCATAAGAAAACAATATAAGCATATTTAGGTATTCAGTCCAAATGTTGATATGTTTACCCAACAATGAACTAATAAACAAGTTTGTGTTTAGTTGATTAAACTATATATCAAATTAAATGATAGTCTTTTTTAATATTTACAATCCTAGAGAGAAGTGAGAAGAGTTCTAAAGTTAGAAAGAGGCTTTTGGACCTGGAATCAAGTGAAATTTTAAACTTTTATATAGAAATAAGAATTGACATAAGATTAAAGAATTTTAAAGTGAGAAAATTTAAAAAAGTTTAGAAAAAGTAGAAAGGAGTTAATGGGTGCCTTTGAATTCTAATCTAAAACTATTTCAGTTACATAGTAAATATGATCTTATAAATTATTTGGTATCTAGCTAGATTTAATAATTTTCAACTTAAGATTTACTGATATATATGTTAGAAGAGATTACATATAGATTGAGTTAGGGTTTGAGGGTGATTTTGGAAAAATGAGTTAGTTGACATATGGACAAGTTTTGATTAGTTATTTTTTTAACCTTTGGGATTTTGTGGGTTATTAATGATAAGATTGAGTGAGAATTTAGTGTTGGAAATTATAGAACCTATATTAACCAAATATAAATAAGAGGTGGGAATATAGATAAGAGATGGGAATTAACTAAATTAGCTTTTAATCTCCAAATTTTCACCTTGTTTCTCTTGTAAACTTAACAATAGGGTTGTATGATCTGACATCTTGCCTCCTTCATGCATCATCACTGCCGATCACTCCAATCTCTCTCGCCAACCCTCCCTCCTTCACACATCATCACTGCCAATCATTCTAATCCCTCTTGCAAATTCGGCTTCCAGTCCTTCGGCGTAAATGTTCTCTCCAGAAATCGGTAAGTAGGTTGATGTTTAAGGTATGTCTAGGGTATAAACCTAGCAAAATCTATGTTTTTAGTCCACTTAACTTATCAACTTGATATTAGAAGGTTTTTCTGAGTTTATTTTAGTAATTTTAATTCTTTAACAACCCACAATCTCTTCATTGACTTTTTTATACATGTTTTCATGCATAATTTGTGAAAATTCATATCTATGGGTTCCCTTTGTGATTAAAACATTGTGAGAAAATGGCAACAATGTATAGAATTATGAAACCAATGAACCCGGGATTGGAGGAATCCCAAGAGCATATCCATAAGATCATAATCACTCTCTCATCTAAGAATGTCAAGAACCTCGAGAAAGGTTTGTTCTTTTCTCTATCTATCTTGTATTATGCTTGTCAAAAAACTCTGCTTTGAACTGGAATGTGCAAGTTTTTTTCTAGATCAAACTCATTTCACTTTCATCAGTTAAAATTTGTTTACTATAATTGTGATGTATAAAGAAACCATCTCGATGGTATATTTGAGCTACTGTTTTTTTTATGGTTAATTAGAAAGAAGAGTTATGTTTATTCGTGGTTTGTTGAATTTAATGGTGCTTTGTTTAAATGACCAATCTGTATTGATTTGGTTTCATGGTGTTAAGGATAAGAGATTGAGAGTTAAGGGACCAGTTAGGATGCCTACCAAAGTTCTTCACATTAATACTAGGAATTCTTCCTATGGTGAAGGTAACTTATCTTGCAACTGAAATATTTTGACAATTACTAACTATATATCCTTGAGAAATTTGTAGTTTTATCTAAATTCAAATGTCACATTATCTCTATATTAGTGCCCTAGTTTCTTTAAATTCAAATGTCAGATTATCTCTATATTAGTTTATAAATGACCTTTCTAATTATTGTTATGAAGGTTTTCGCTTCAAGGTCCTTGACTAGTCGTGGTATAGTTTAAAAGGAGATTAGTTTCTTCATCTTCATTGTTTTCGAATCCAAAAACCAACACTTAGAATAGATTTGAGCTACGAGTTCTTAGAGGCAATTTGTTCCTGCATAATTGGTTCTTATTAATATTCTTTTAATAGTATATTCTCAACTTTTCAAGTACAATGCATATATAGCTACTGATGTACTAGAATTGCCTTAGATAAGAATCTAATCTAAAAGTTGAGACATAATATTCGTTTGACATTATTTAGAATGGCAATGCATACCATTATGAACGAAGTCACAATCAACTAACTATTGATGAGTATTCACTTATGAGCAAATCAATAATTTGCAGATAAAATTACATTAGTGCTAGCTAATAATCATTAAGGTATGACTCTCAAGCATCAAGGTACAAAACTTGACCACACTGACTGTTGAAAATTAATAAACCATATTAATGAAATTTCTATTTCTGTCGATGAATCACAGTTTCATCTGCATCATCCATGGTAAAACCCTTTGGACTATCATTCCTTCCTCGCAACATCTAACCCGATTAAGGCTAGATGTGGTTAATACAAATGTAGCTAAGAAAATTTTGCATAAAATGCTAACATATTACTAATAAACACAATCTAAATTCTGTAACACAAATTTTCATAATTTGGGGTCCAATAAGAATCCTCAAGTGTTCAATGAAATTAAAAAGGAAACTTAAAAAAGATTCATTTCAACTATTGAAAAATGTTCACTATCCCTCTTCACTATGTGTCAACACAAAACAATAAGATTCTACACTTATGAACTTTGAGTTATACATCAATACCGAATGTGTCATCATAAAACAATTTTTTGCCTAAGCACAAAAGTGCCTGCAGTGGTGGACTCGCTGCAAAGCAAGATTATCGGAATGTTTCAAGAGTGTAAGCAATAAAAATCAAACTAAAAGAGTAAAGTATAGAATAAGTAAAGGTTTTGTTAAACAGATGATCACGAAACAAAAGCACAACAAGCCCATAGATCACGTGACCATGGAATTCAGTATATCAGCAACTTTAAGGTCAAAGGTAACAATAGTACATGGTTCCTATAGAGTCCTATGATCCCTAGATATGTACATATCATCTTTTCCGTAGCTTGAACTTTGAAAAACATGGTTAACCTAGGCCTATATTTGGAGTTTCCTTAAGGTTGGTAGAGCAAAATTCTCCAAAAATCCAAGCACCCATTCACCTCAAACTTCTAAGGAGAAAGCTCACACTACGTAGAAAACTCACACTACTAGAGGGTAGATCAATGATGATGTGTGCAGGGATTGGAGTGATCGGTAGTGATGATGTGTAAAGGAGCCAAGATGTAGATTAGACAAGATTTAGGTAAGTTTTTGAGAGAGAGGGTGAATATACCAAGGATTAGAAATAAATTTAGGATTTTGAAATGATTTTGTTTTGTTTTCTGAAAATCCACATTAGTCATGTGTGTTTTTAACGTGGCATTTACAAATCAACAAACCTGTCCATAATGATGCGTGTATGACACTTCCTAATTTCTATCTAAAATAGCCTTACATTGAGTAGACTCATGAACGTTTAGCTCGTTATTGAGCAGCGTAAAAGGTTTCACTCTAAATTGATCAAACCTAAAAAGGATTGGCCCCAATTTGGGCTTTTAGCCTTTAGTTATAAGTTAATGAGATTGTTTTTCAAAACTATTCTAAATAGAATAAGATTTTGTATTTTTTTATATAATGCTGCACACAGATTATGAACAAACTTGTAAACCTATTTCGATATGTCTAAGTTTTTATAAACATCAATGAGAAGCATAAGCCTTTTAAATAACTTATATATATATATATATGTGTGTGTGTGTGTGTGTGTGTGTGTTTGTGTGTGTGTGTGTGTGTGTGTGTGTGTGTGTGTTATATGTGTGTATTTTTAAAAATATAATATGTGTGACCTTCTAATAAAAAGAATGCATCTCCCAGTGATTAAATGAAATAGATTTTATCATAAATTGTTACAGAAGAAAACTAGGGGAAAATGAATGTAAAATTAACTAACTCATATAGGATTTTATTATAATGGAGTTACTCCTTTAATCTTGACTAAGAGCTTAATATATAATGTTTCAACAGACACAACCTTTGAAAAATAAGACATATGAATGAAATTACAAAATAACATTCATGAGCAAATAAATTCACATGAGATGCTTGTATAATTTTTTTAACTTAAATATTATCGTAGATATTTGATTTTGAGATTTTATGATTGTAAGAACTGTAACAAGTACAATTTTTTTGATATATGTAAAGTATATGAATATTTGAGATTTGAATGTTACAATTTTTATTTTATAACCTTGTACATATTAAATGTAGTTTTGGTCACGTATAAAAAATGGTGGGATTTTGTTCTATGATATAGAAACTTCTTGTGTTATACCTCAAAAAAATCAATAATTACCCTTACTTTGGCACAAAGTGAAAATTCCAAACTCACTCTCATCTAAATTATTGACCCATGTTTTTTTTTCAATTTTCGGTTCTTTAGCTTCATTGCAATAGATTAAAAATATTTGAATCTAGTTTGTTATTCCTGACAAAAAGATGATATAGTTTAAATACTTTAATGAGTTAATTCGTACTCAATTATGTGGGTTCATCATGGTCACCACTTTCTTAATTTGGTGTTGTTCTATTTTTAAAAAAGAGTTAATGATGTGTATTTATGATGTATGATATGGATATATGTATGACTTGTGCACTATAATATGTTCGCCAATTCCTTTGTGATTAATTTAAAATTGTTTGTGAGAATATATGACTATAATTTTTCTTTTTATGTGTTGGATGTCATTTAGGTATATTAATGGTTTATAGATGTTTAGCAAAGGCTTGCTAATTTTTACCCAACTTTGGTTACATATCCTTGTTAAAACTGCCAAATAAAAGTTTTAATGAAAAATTGATGAAGAAAAATAATTAATCAACATGAAATAAATAATTTATAGTCTATTATATAAAAAATTATGAATAAGAATTTCAATTTAAAAAAATTCAATGTGAGAAAGAACTTTATATTCAATGTAATAGCTGCACTTGTAATTTTTTCGTATGGAAAAATGTCCATTTGAAAAACAATATAATACAATATGCAATTAGAATGAAAATTAAAGTATAATGGTATTATTGTATTTAAAGATATGAAATATCACCATATGAAATTGTGCAAGAAAACAAATATGATGATTGTATTGTCAAAGTTTCTTTTACTTTTATTGAGTTACCTTTATTTAGATAAGTAATTAATCTTACATCTTGTTTAAAACACCAAACAATTCATATGTTACTTGTAAACATAATATAATGTTTACTAGGAAAGAGAATGAATATAAAAAGAGATATTTGAACATCTGTTATCCTTCACTTGACTTTTGATAATTAGAAGAATAAAATATCAAAATATGAAAATGTATATACTACTACTCCTTTCATAAAAAATAAATGGAAGTGAAAAAATGGATAATTATTTTGAAGGCATTAAAATCCCTTTTCATATATCATCATTCATAATTCTCAATGAAATAACTTTTGTTTCATTCAAGGAAAATTGTCAAACTCATTAGATAATGCTTTTTTATGATAATATGGTTATCTTTATTAAGTTTCACTCTAGTACAAATGTTCGTTATTTGGTAATGATTTTTTTTAAAGTTAGATGTTCTTTTCATATTTTGCTTCTTATTTTTACAAGTAAGACTAAAGTTAATTGATGATTATGTTGCTAAAATATAAAATTGAATATAAGCATTTAAATAAGTATATTCTAAACTTGAGAAGTTCTTAAGAAGATTTCTAAAATTGTTATTTGAAAGTGATGAAGAAATTAAGAACTAACTTATGGATGAGGAGGACTTGTGATTATATTATAATTGCTCATACTTTGTCATAAGTACAATTTCATTCAATGAAATAAGTAGACAAACATTTTATTGATTTCAAACACTAGTGAGGAAAGATATACAGATAATGCACTTCACAAAATTTTTAAAAAAAATGGTGACATGATATTATTTTTTATTCAAATTAAAAGCTTTTGAAAATAGTTAAGAAAGTTCTTGTTTCATTTTAGCTGGTATGGATTATAAAATGTAAAAATTTAAAACTATTGGTTAGAGTACTCTTTGTTATTTGTAAACTCTCACTTCATTATACGATTATCCAAAATCTTAACCATATATAATTCTCACATATAAAGTAGTCGTACCTTGATCCATAAAGTCGTTTAATGTCGGTACGAAAATCAAAATCTTCATATTCTCTTATATATTTCTATTCTTTTCCTCGCTTTCTCACTTTTGTCTCATATGTTATGGTTATTGACAGAAGCAACTTAAAAGGTAAGAATAGGACCAAAAGAGGCGACATTTATAAGTGGTTTTTGATAAAACCACCTTTTAACTACCACACCTATCATATCGGTATTAAGCTTTATAAACATTTATCACGTGAAACATTAATAATCAAACATTCTCCCACTTGGCTCATATAACATTGCCATCTTCATAAGTCATTTAAATACAATGCGCATTGAATACATCATTCATCATAATCAAATTAGAACTAACGTGAGTCACGGCGGTTGTACGTGATTTAAACAATATATTCCCTTCCATGTACTACAAAGTTAGTATTCTCCATGAAATGATCAATAAATGTGAAACACATAATTGATCAAAAATAATGTCTATTCAAGACAAAAAACTATTATCATCATTCCATTCAATTCAGTATATACATTCGAAAAAAATAGGTAAATCATAAACAAATTCAATAATGAGCTCAGAATGTCAATTACATTAAAACATAAACATCATCATAATATGCATTAATGTCTACACAGCAATAATGCCCATACTATTAATATGCCCCATAGATATTTTGGACGGTAATCCCTTAGTCAAAGGGTCAACAATCATAAGATTGGTGCTAATGTGTTCAATTCACATTCTACGTTTCTGAACCTCTTCTTTAACAACAAAGTATTTCAATTCCATATGTTTAGCACCTTTAGAATACTTTTCGATTTTAGAAAAGAAAACTGCTACAGAATTACCACAATAAATTTTTAGCGGCCTGGCAATACTGTCGACTATTCCAAGTCTTGAAATAAAGTTTCATAACCACTTAGCCTGAACCATGGCCTCAAAGCACACCACAAATTTAGCTTCCATGGTGGATCTAACAATTATTGATTGCTTCACACTCTTCCATGATATTGCTCCTCTAGCTAAAAGATATACATAGCCAAATGTAGAGTTTCTAGTGTTAAGACAAGAGGACTACACGATTATTAATTTTGGTGACAATCAAATAATAATAATATTAGAAATAAATGAACTATCTTGATAAGTGTCTTAAGTGTGCAGAAAAACACAGAAGAAGTGAAAACACAGAAGAAGTGGAAAACACAGAAGAAGTAAAAACACAGAAGAAGCGAAAAACACAGAAGAAGTGTAAAACACAGAAGAAGCGAAAAACACAGAAGAAGTGAAAACATAGAAGAAGCGGAAAACACAGAAGAAGAGGAAAACACAAACGATACAAAGATGAAGATACACTAGTTCGTCGAACAGTTAGTTAGTTGGAGTTAGTTACAGAACTCAACTGAATAACGGGTTCTACAAGAATCAAGAAGCAGTTATCAAGAATCAAGAA
>JAOTAY010000189.1:29584128-29600851 GCA_025629805.1 Erythroxylum baracoense
ATTTCATACGTTACTAATTTGTAATTTATTTTAATGCAGTAGAAGAAGTTGATGCAAATACTTTGGATGAAAGCGTAATTTACGAATTTTTAAATAGTGTTGGAGAATTTGGAGCTTTTGATGATGATGAGACACAACCTCCTTCAGAAATACAATTTTGATTTTTATTTTTATTTTAAGTTTTGTGTTAGACTCATATTTATTTATTTTTAGTTCATTATATAATAATAGAAATTGATGTATTTTTTATTTCAATAAAAATTTTTATTTTTATTTATTCTTATAAATTTTACATCTTATTTATTATATACCGGTTTTATAGCGATTCACTACCGGTTAAACCTCTAAGCCTTAAATCTTTCTTTTGACCGATTCGATATCTGATCCGATTTTTAAAACATTGTCTGTAACACTAACAAAGAACCAACAATATTTTGACGGCCTATTTAAACTACACCTGATTTCATAACGTTAGTAACCTAGTGGAATCTGATATAATTTGAAAAGATTAGACCTGTAAGTAATCTAATCACCAGATGCGGTGTAAATCGGCGATGCTTTATCACCACTCAATGGTTAAGGATACATCTAACAGTTACACTTTCTAGAAAGTAAGCAGATATCACTTAATTGCTAAGATCACTCCAAGCGATAGAAAGCAGTGAAATCTACTGATAATATGCAGAATTCAACATATGTGGACTTGGGTGAACCACTGGCTTCTGATAGCACCGGCAGGATTTGTCTCCGCGGACAGTGACAGCTAAAGAGTAGGACTAGGAGCATCGATTGCGAGAGCCCCATGGACAGGCTGTGGTTGTTGATGACCTTGGGTTCTACAGCCTTTGAGCTTACCTTCTAATACCTTATTTTTCATTACTACGCACTGGCTTTCTTTGTGTCTTCTGCTCCATCTGCCTGAAGCACCATTTTCCGTGCTTCCGTAGCAAAAAGAATTGAATGAACTCTTTAATATTTACTTCAACACATAAACTGGCTTCAATCTGATAAATTCAGTTAGGAATGGAGTGAACATGAACTTATAACCACCGAAAAGCTAGAAACTCTTGATGATGATATATACTGATGAATACGTTAGGCAATAATATGAAATACTTATCTATATTAATAACATCTTACAAAGGGAAAGAAACACTGATCCAGCCAGGATAACAATCATCTAACTTCAGAATTTTGAAAAGCTAAATATAAGTAATTGATCAGACTCTTCGAGCAAATGATTTATATAATTTAACCAAACTTTCCTTGTCCTAAGACCAGCTGATGACTATTGGACCCCCAACAACATGTTTTCCGTCAGACCACTCCATACGATGAAAGCTGTTTACAGTATTGGTTGGTTTCGAACCTCCATTGAAAGTGACTGTATATGACCTCTTCTCATTTAGCTTGCTGAAGCTCAACGTGTCAGGCTCGATCACAATCTTTACCTCCGAAGCCTGTGGAGTAACCGAAACCTTGTATGTTCCTGCAGGCCCCACATTGGTAAGCGTTCGTGTGTGCTTGATCATACGGCCAACGTTCGAGGAATCGAAGTTGACTACAAAGGAAGGATAGTTGAGATCGGTCACACTGTATTGCTTCTTCGCATCGCACGTGAAGTTTCTCCTTGTAAGAGCCGCAATTTGTGCGGTTGTGTAGTTTAAAGCGCACAGAAAGCCCAAGTAATCTTCAACCGCTAAATCATAGACCAGCCCAGGGTTGAGGGCTGATACTGGGTCCACGTGTCCTGAACCATGATCAAAGGGTGTTGAGTCCTTCCCGGTGGAAACATCTTGCAATTTCTGGCCGTTCTTATACGTAACGTAAGCGGTGGTCATTAATGCTGATCTAATGGCCGCCGGCGACCACTCCGGGTGCGCCGCCTTAAGCAAGGCAGCCAGGCCACTCACGTGTGGGCAAGACATGGAGGTGCCGGAGATGATGTTGAACTCCACACGTCGGTTATCGACTGCCAGACCGGTGGGACCAACAGAACCTGACCATCCGGCTAAGATGTTGAGACCTGGAGCGATTATGTCCGGTTTCAGAATATCCGGTGTGATTGAATTAGGCCCTCTTGAGCTAAACGCCGCAACAACCGGCGATGGTTGGATACCAACTTTGGTGCCCTCGAAAAGAATTGTCACAGTCGGGCTCGTATCCGAGAACAGATAGCTCTTAATGACATCGCCATTTTTCTGACCCAATGCAGTAGCAGGCAGCAAGTGGGCGTCAGCAACCAATTCTTCACCGTTGGTAGCGGTGTTGGCCAAAATCATACCCAACCCACCAGCTGCTTTGACTACAGCTCCTTTCTGGACCCTTGCAGTCACTCCACGATCGCACAATACTATCTTTCCGGCTACTTTTTCCGGTATCAACGTATCCATCATGCATAAATTGCCATTTGTAGAGTTACTAGCATTACCAGCGTACACAAAAGGCAGCAACTTTCCTGGTAATGAGATGCCTCTATAGAGAGAAACGCCGGATAAGTTTTTCCCATTGCCGAGATTAGCATAAGCAGGGAAGTCACGATCCAATGTGCCAGCACCAACTGTAATTATCCAAGGGGCGACGTTTGACAAACTGTATGCGCTTGGACCGGCATTTCCAGCTGAGCATGAGACTAAAATGCCCTTTTCCATTGCTGCGAAAGCTCCAATGGCCACACTGTCCCTGTCGTAATCAGCCATGCCTCCACCGAGTGACATTGAAAGTACATTCACGCCATCTTGAATGGCTTTTTCCATTCCTGCAAGGATGTCAGAACTAAAGCAACCACCAACCCAACACACCTTATATACCGCGATTCTTGCGTGCGTGGCCATTCCACGCGCCGCCCCTGGGGCATATCCCAGAAGGCTTGCGCCTTCCACTTGTGATCCACCAGCTGTGGAAGCAGTGTGAGTACCGTGGCCATCATCGTCTCTGGGTGATTTCGACTCTTTAGATTCGTCGACAGGGCCTAGTGTAGCCTCGTAGCCTTTGGAGAAAAACCTCGCACCGATCAGTTTTCGGTTACAATTTCCGGCTGTGAAGTTGGTACCTGATTCACACTCGCCTTTCCAGCTACTGGGCACCGGCCCAAGACCAACGTCTGAAAAACTCTTGCTTTCTGGACAGACACCAGTGTCTAAGACACCGATTATCATTTCAGAGACTGAGTCTGACTCGGGAAACAAATTGGAATTCTTATCGAGTCCAAGGAACTTAGGTGTGCGAGTTGTATGTAACTCATACCTCAACTCGGGCAACACAGAGAGAATCCCCGGTTGGATCTCGAGCAGCTTAGCTTCTTCAGGCGTCAGTCGGGTGGAAAACCCGTGAATGGCATTGTCGTATGTGTATAGCATTTCTGCATCTTCAGACACCGATTTGAGAGAGGAGTCGTACCAATGAGTGTGGTGTTCGAAACTCGCCGGCATCTGGGATTTGAACATGTGGACTATATAGGTTTTGCGATTGTTCTCCGGTACTGATGCCACTGATATATGGCAGAGACTCAGGAGAAGAATAATCGTGACAGACATAGTTGTCCCCATCTCGAGTTTCTCTCGTTCAGTTCCTGAGAGTTTTGAGTGGCCAACCAAGGAATATGAAGACGGAAGCTTTTGCTTTGGCCAGGTGCTCTGCTTTAACAGGGTTAACGCAGATATGAAACGAGAGTGCGTAATTATAGCAGAGATTGAGTCCACACACAGACGGTGGGTTGTTGTCTGTTCCATTACATGATTGAAGAGTATGAGACAAAGAGGAGAGGAGATCTACGTGTACAGTTTGGAGTTGAAAAAGAGAGGAGCCATATCGTGAGTTTGGAGTTGAAAAAGAGAGGAGCCATATCGTGTATGCTATTGCTAGCTAGCTTGGGTCACGTGTGCTCCGGCTTTTATCCATACACCTCCCCTGTGCTTCCCTCTTAAGAATCTTTCGTGTTTAAGACATAATATATACACTCTTTTCACTGCTTATGAACTTTTACTTTTGCCCTTCTGCAGGTAAAAGATCGTGGCCTGATAAGACCAAGGCAAGCATTTATCTTTACAGCTTATGGGATGGGATCATGGAATCCCATTCGACCCTGACATAGTTCAGACTTCAGAGAAGGTCAAAGTGCAACTTATCAAGTGCCGTAATCTGACACGGTCTTGCTCCGACGGTAATTTCGTTCATTTCAATTAAGTTGGATTGAACAGGTAGCCAAACTCAATGGCATGTTCAAGAAAATACAGTATGAACATGTATTAAAACTCTACTATTTTTGATCAAGAGTGGAAGGTAAACTTCAATCCTACGTTTTATGGTTCACGGATACGTGTCTAGTATTCAATTGGCCATTCTTTATATTTGCATAACTTTGGCTTTGATTTGAAGTTTACCGGCCAACCAACTTACCTATTTTGTTTCCCCAACTAAATAGAACTGAAATATCTCACAGGTTTTCTATTTTCCTTAAACTAGGAAGTCACAATTTAACAAGACGCAAACAAAATTGGGAAATTTGGATCACAGTGATAATTGGTGTTGGGGCAGGACATCACTTTCACGCTGAGAACAGTGGAATTTGGATTTTGTCATTTCGATCCAAGGGATGCTGTTGACTGAGAACAGAAATATCCATCTGCCCATCCCTTCTTGATCCTTCGTGGTTGGTAATGGAACTGTGATATTTGGAAATGCGAAGTGGGACGAGTGGGAGTAATCTAAAGAGCTTACATCTTTCCCTTATTTTCAAACCTAACATAATGTATCAATTGACACAAGTTAATGGAGCAAAAACATAAGGATCAACTCCAAAATCATAGCTAATTATTGAAACCAAGTAATCACAAAGTTCCAGCTAGAGCAAATGTCTATTTCCTTTGGATTAGGAACCAATATACAACACTAGTTGTTGTAATGCCAATTGAAAGAACCATGGGGTTCAAACCTGCCTCATGTGGCCTGGGTCTGTCCATTCATTTCCTGCCTACTACCTCCAACCTAACCTCACTTTCAAGCTTCTAATCCTTCCCTTCATGGCTTTATTAACAGATACCATATTTTAATATCCTTTTTCTAGAACTCATAAATCACACACGTCGCCTCAACAAAAAGGTTGACAAGTGATTTCTTAAAGCAACTGGGGATAACCTTTTGTTATTTGTTTTAGGCGTTACAAAAGTTTACTTAAAACTAGCTAGAAAGTACACTTTCCGAGGCTATAGGTTGTTGAATCAAATGTAAACAAGTATTTTACTAGCGACTTTAGTCCCTGAAATCCAGTTGCTTACAGTAGCCGTTTATCCATAGTGTCTTCAGTTTATACTTTATATTATAGCATTTCCCAATATGATTCATCGCCTGGAATCAAACAAATGACCCCCCGTCAAGTAAAAGAATGCGACAATTACATTTAAGATACCGGATCTCTAGTTATCGATTTTTGAACTATTTATTTATACATGGAGATTCTCTTCTTTTTTAATGCAATTTAATGATTTATTAAATTGGAAAATCAATAATATTTATCTTTTACCCCTAAACAAAATTATTAATTATAAGTTGATAATATTAACAAACACAATTGTCTTTTAATTACTTAATTTGATTATTATCAAAAGGGTATTAATTTATAATTAATTTAATCAATATAACTATTTATTTATTTATTCAGATTAGAGATCTCCAATTATTATTATTTCTTAAAATAACACAAAATTAATTCCTTTATTGTACTTTAATTAGGTCATGACCCAAACTTAATTAATCTCTCTTTTAATTAAAGAATTTATAATAATAAAGATTTTGCTGTGTACCTCAAATAGTATATGTGGTATATAATCCAACTACGGGGCAGAAGCCTTATTAATGTTTGACGATGACAATCATATTACCTTGGCAAGATTCTGTCCGGTGACATGGTACTATAGTCTCCATAATTAATGCATTTGTACGAGATAGCATTTCTTGAAGTCAAATCAAAACACTGCATTTGCTTGCTTTCGAAGCATGCAACCGCGTCATGGAAAGGAACCAAAATAAATGAAATTTGTCAAAAAATGCGGCGGTGATGTTATGGAGGAGATAGATATACTGTGATGCGCGTTGGAGTTATGAAGGCAAGAGAGCCCAGACTTTGTCCGACCACGGTATCACCGTCGACGGTCTATTAATCGCCGACTATGATATTATTAGCGGTCTATGACAAGCATTTTCGAAAAGAAAATTGTAGTTTATAAAGGATAGACGGATTGTTTCTTTCTCAACGACACTGTGATTGTTACAAAAAAAAAACAAAAAAAGGATGAGCGTTGAGGTGCGTATCGAGGGCCATTCTTAATATTTCATACGACTTAGATAAAGTAGAAAAGATTTCTTATTTTTAGTTATTTTTGAGCTTTTATAAAAAATAAAAATAAATTTAAATATAGATTGTTTTTGTTATTTTTATAAAGTTAAAAGTCAATCTTATTTTATTTTATTTTATTTTTTATGTGAATAAAAATAGGCCTTATTTTATTATTTATAAAGATTAGTCTTGAGTGAGTACTCGTCTTACCCTTATCCAAGGCCGTCCCGTGGGAATCTCAGATTTAAATTTTTTGACAAATAAATTTCAATAATATATTCAAATTAGGCTTAATTTAAATTAAAAATAAAATACAATATTGTAATTGAGGAATGATAATTATCCAATTTTGCAATCTGGTTACAGTCCTTCCTTTCTCCAGTGGATTAAGCAGAGGCCAGCACGGGGTTGAGCCTTGATGTGCTATGAAGTTTGTATTGTGATGTTTGAGCATATAGGTGACCCACTCACCTTACTGGTTCCTCGTCATCAACGCTTCACCTTTCGTTTCTGCCAGAAAATTGTAACTGGAATACATGAATCGCTATTCATTCTTCTCGAGTCGAGGAATTCGATGTTTTAGTACAGGAGCTGAGTCGATTCGGTCCGAGTTTCCCTCCGAGAACGCCTACGATATCTTGGGAGTACCGGAGACCTGCTCATTCGCTGAAATCAAAGCGTCGTTCCGAAAATTGGCGAAAGAAACTCACCCGGATCTCGATCACTCCAACGTCGATTCTGAACGCTTTATTCGAATCCTCGCCGCTTATGAGGTGCTTGCTACTCTTGATTATCGCCTGAATGGCTGAATTTCGTTGTTATTATTGCTGTAGTAAATGGAAAGTAGTTGTTTATTTCGCTATGTTTTGCTTTTTCTTTTGTTTTTCTTTTCAAATTTGCTCGAGATAGGAGACAATTATTAATTACGCCAAACAAAAGCTGGTCGCCGAGTGGCTTGAGTAGTCCAGGTAGTCTAGTAGTAGTATTAGGAGCATCACGACTAGTTGTTTGACTTTGTAGTTGATGTAATTCTTGAGACTTAGGCGATTTGGGGGTTGTTTCAGATCCTTTCTGACTCGGAGCGGAGAGCCCACTATGACAGGTATTTGCTTGCTCAAAGAATGGTTTTGGAGAAACATTCTAGACCAGTTTCTACGTTGTACATGTATAAATCGTATACGACAGCAAGTAAAGAGATGGAAGTCGTGGAATGGTTGAGGTGGTACAGATCGGCTATGAATGATATAGTTTTGGAGAAGAAGGTGGCGGTTGGAACGGGATATTTCGATGTTCTTGAAGCTGATTTTTATTCAGCTGTACATGCAGCTTACTATGGACCTGGTATTGAGTCTATGGATCTTCTTCCTGATTGCTTCGAGGCAGAGGAAAGATCTGCCTATGACACCCCAGAAGTTCTGCACTTGGTTTCAGGCCGTGATCTTTTTGGATTGGTGTGCCTTGCTGATTATAATCCTCAATTAGCTCCTGCTTGCACCCAAAAGTTAAGTTCCTTTGATGCTGATGGTTTGGGAATCTGTCCATCTTCAGAGAATGTGAGCATCCTTAGGAGTTCAACTGTAGCTGATGATGATGAAAATCTTAAGATTCTTGCCAGGAATACCATGCATAATAAGTCATATGCATTTAAAAATTTGGAGTTGCATGTTGCCGGAAGGTTGGTTGCTGTGGCCACTAGAACACCCCCAAAAAGCCTGTGTGACATGCAGGGCAAAGATGCTCAAGATGAAATCCACGTTTTTCTTAGTTCGGATAGCAATGTCCCAAATTCCAATGGAGGGTTTTCCAAGAATTCTATTTCATCTGGCGCTGCTGGATCAACGATTCAACTGGGAACTGTAAGAGGGCTGGGGACCTCTCCTGAGGAGGGATCATGCTTTGTCTATGATAACACTGGTATTAAAACCCATGTGATAATGAAACACAGAACATTCATGGTTCGTGATGTTCCTCGAGATATATCCAGCTTTCAGTTACATAAGTGCTTCAACTTCTATCCCTTGCTGTTCATGCTCCTAGTATTGCTGCATTTCACTGTTCAGTCTGTGCATCTTATGAGTTGTCACTATAAGGAAAAACTTTCCTTGTGTATCTAACAAAATAACAAAAAAGAAAAGAAAACATTCTTCCTCTTGCACATTGCTTTCTTGCATGAAGTATTACTATAATTGTGTTGTATTACTTTATTCAAATTGCAGGTGAGGCACATGCACTGGTATGGGCTGGGACACAAAGTTTCTGTTTGTGAGTGTCGATGCACAAGAGCACGGTTACCCCCCAGCAAGTAAACTCTATCATTTCAGTTGTTTGTGATGGTTGAATTTTTTTGTTACTCTTTACTTACATAGCTAAACCTCATTATTTAATTAATTGCATATATGAAATGATTTTACTGAAGAATAATTTCAATATCCTTCTAGGTTCACTACTAGCAATTAAGGGTGGAAAATAACTTCTAGCTTGCTTGATTGGACTCTCTGTTTATAAACATTAATTGTAAATTTTTATGAATTTCTTAATGTTGGTTTGTTTTCACTTGAGCACTAGCCTTGACAGAAAATGTAATTCCCACTTAATTTTCAGAAAGATTAGGTCCAAATTTAGTGTCCACTTTTTGGTTCATGATTTCGGTTACGTGGACAGCGATTCATTTTAGTTGCTAACAATTTTGATCAGCTCGTTAAGCTCAACTAATAACTGATAATTGTTGATTGATAGCTGATAACTAAAACCTTTTCAGTGTCTCCTGCTATTAGATTTGGAAAGATGAGGGTATGATGTCTATTTAAAATTGTTCATCTATTTTTTGTTGTATCTTTTATGGAGACAATTGATCCGTGCCTTGAGAATATTTTCTACTTTTAGTTTGCTTCATATGGATTTTTGTTGCAGATTTTGGCTGTTTCAGCCTCGTTGTGGCATGCACGATATAGGTGGTTGGTATATTGAAACATTTGGCAAAGATAGAAAAGGTCATACAGTCCTGTCCCAGAGACATTGGGATGGCTTTAGTGAAGCTGACCAGAATGAGAAGTAAGTATATCTTGTGTAGCTTCCGAGAAGATTTCAGTTTTATAAGTTTCAAGTAATTTAAGCTTTGTGGGGACAATTCTTCTATTTGCTGGCTGTCAATAGTACTTCGTCATCAATCAAAACTATAATTTTTTGTATATGTTGAATCTATCTATTTTCTACTTGAAGCAAAACATAATCTAAAATAAAGTACGAGGTGTCTCTTAATAACAAGATGACTTAAAAATTCTAAGATTTTACATTTTAAGTTTGGAGTTCCTATTCTGCAAAATATCTGAGCTCTTCTTCTCTTTTGGATGTTAAAGCATTTAATCCTATGATTAAACTCTCCTATTTATATCACATTAGGCCATGTGGTGTACAAACATGTTTTCAAAATGAAATAAAAACAATAAGCAGGTGATATAATTTACAGTAATCCTGGATAACTTGTCCTTTGTATTATTTATCTACTTGTTCCCATCAAATCTCTATTTCTATTGTATCTTATCCCATAGGTTTTATTTTGATTGATAGTTGAGATTTTCTAGACCTGAGATACAATTACACCTAACACAACCATTCTGGACCTTGATTTAATGAAAGGAAACATCCACATGTCTTCTTCTATTGGGTGATGCTTTTTTGTTATAGTCTTTACCCTTTTCCCAATCCAAATTATACATTCACTGACAGGTAAGTATGGAAAACAACTAAACCAACTACCTAGTAGATAGGAGAAAAATATGATATGAAACTTCTGCTAATAAAATGTCAGTAGAAGAGGAAATAAGGAAATAGATAGATGAATTCAGGTAGAGAATGCTGGTATTTAGAATTTTATTGATAAGGGAGGAAGAAATTGGATGACTAAAGGCCACATTTGAGAGGTGACCAACTCTCCCACTTTCACAACCTGACAGACTACCCAATATCCTTCCTACCTCACATATGCCCCTATTATACCCAACATTCCTGACACAGAATCCCACAACCTGCTACCTCCTGTATATGGTACTAGCATTCCAACAGAAAAACAAAGCCTTTAGCCTGCAGAAATGACAGCAGTGCCAGCTATCGGTTCCTTCTTCTTTCTCCTTTCATATTGTCTACGGATAGGAGGCTTAACAAAATATTGATCTAGTCACTATTTTTAACTCCTTCCTAACGTCATATGTTTGCAAATTTTTCTGCTATTTATATTGCTGCAGGAGACTCCATCCAGCAATGTATTTACTTCCTCTTGCATATAGAACTTTGGATCTTGAAGATGCAAAAAGAAGGAAATGTAGTATAAGGGCTATTGTTGAAACTCAACTGTTTAGAGTTCTTCATTGGTGCAAGAAGCTTGTTTAGGAGTGTGAAATTGGGGTTTTTTTTGTAGCAAAACCTGCTTCAAAGTCATGGGTTGGTAAGGCTTCTCATTTTGTATGTAAATGCCCTTCTTTATGAGACAACGACGACAAAAACAACAACAATAATGTCCTAGTAGAAATTCCACTGACCCTCCTTTAATCAAAGCTCGTGGCTGCATTTTCTGCCACATGACTGCCATGGCTGGAGTGATGAACATTTTAGTGGTCATGGCTCAATCAATATGATTGCAAGGGGTGTCAAATTTGAATAATCTGAAACCCAAATGCCTCAGATCTGGAGAAATCTAATCTTTTGTTCCCTGGGTTGAAAGTGTAAGTGGTTTATTTTGCTTTGGAATTCAGTTGCTTGAAATGGAAATCAATCTAAGCTATGTTCCTTCAGATTTCTGGAATATGGAGCGTTTAAATGGTTGATATTGTGCACACAAGTTTGCGATTAATTGGCAAAGGAATAATTTGTCTGCTGATTTTGAGGCAGATGTTCCTGAAATTTCCTCAGGCTTTGATCGTTAGACGTGGCAGCAGGACAAGTATGCCATGAAGCTTTTTCTCCTAAAATACAATAAATACATCTTTGTAAATGGAAGTTCATTGGGATTTGGATTGCAGAAGCTTATGCGAATTCAGCTGCATCTATATGTCTTTCTTTACTGATTCTACCTCTCAATGTGCGTTTTCCATTGTAGTCCTAGTGTTGGAAGAGAGAGGCTTTTGGTATCACTTATGATGTTAGTGAGAAAAGTTCACGAGGTCATGGGGGAACTTTCCAAATGATGAAAATTACTGCCTGTACCTCTGGCAAATACTTTTTTTTTCTTTTTTTCTTGTAGTTATACTACTGAAACAGGCCTTAATACTCTACTCCGCTTAACTGCGTGCCTGGACAAGAACTCTCTTCGATATAATATCTGCGAAGTAGTCATTCAGCCGATAAATGATGTGGAGCAAGCTGCTGATGATACCAATAAATTCTTAAGACGACTAACAACCCGAGGAAGAGGGTTCCAGTTCCAGTGGCTAGCACAAGTCTTATGATTCTTCTGCAAAGTTGGAACGTAGAATACAGTTGCCTGTCTGCATGAAATATGATTCTCCACATGCAGTTCCTGCATTAATTAGGTGACATGAAATTCTACTTTTGAAATTTCTCTGGATGCTTTTCTTCAAGTCTATGATGGGTAAGTGAGTTCTATGGGTATTTCTCTCACTATTTGTGTTCAAAAGGTCTTCATTGTGACTTATCTCAGGAGGATCAAAATTTGCAGCCCCAATTGGAAGTCCAAGTACTGTCGAAGGTTCTAAACAGAGTCCTCCAAGACCTAGAACCTCAAGAATAGAACATTCAACAGATGGAATGCACATAAAGCAGTTATCAGACGCTGACATCATGGTTTTTGCTCAAAGGGATGTCCAAAGTTTAGCTCTTTCCTGGTGTGCGTCATGTGGCTGGAGATGCAGCTTGCACAACGTGAAAGCTGTTTCTTTACACGAAATTCTGTATGAAGTGGTTGCTTTTCCAGATAAAGAGAAGGATCCGGAAAGGAAGAAAAGAGAGTTTCATACAGATGTTCGTTATTCCTGGACTGTTAGAACAACGATTAATACAACAATCAAATATTCATTCATAACAAGTCATGTGACCAGTTGTTTAAAGAAGAATAAAACTAATACAACGTTTTTTATTACTCTCTGCGACGTCAGTTCCTTTATTTCATTTCATTTTCCCTTGTAGTTCCCGTTTAATCTTCTCTTTTTCAATAGTATCTCCTCTCAAAATCACGTCTACAAGGTTTGTTTGAGGAAGCTCTTTTCGCAATATCAGAGAGATTTCTTTTCAGTTCTTTTACTGAACCATTTGACCACTGAATGAAGAGTTGAGTGTTATACTACGATCGTTATTGGAAGCGGTACATGTGGCTGGTGATTCGAGAAGTGAGGAAAAGATGCCAAAATCAGTTGGAAGAAGCAGCAAAATACGTAAATCACCCTTAAGGCTTCAGTATTAAATAGCTGAAGGAGAAGATGTGGGCGAGAATTATGTGTAATGATTTCCCCTATGAACTTCCTTCTTTTATCTGAATATTCTTCTGATATAATTTTCCTTTTGTCTTTGAATCTTTCCTTGCGTTTGAATTGAATCAAGTATTGTGCCGGTGACAGAGTTGAATTAAAAAAAAGTATGCTCAGTTTTGCTTAGCAATTTTAGTACATTACGTTGAGCTGTCAATTTAATTATAACTTTTGATCATCTTCCTATCCAAAACAAGTACAGGATAGTGATATGTTATGTTGAAACGTTGCTGCTAGATCTGTGCTTGTTGGAACTTATGAAGCCACTTGTTCTACTCTTTCCTTAATCTGATAAGATCATAGATCATATCACAAGGTGATAGTTTGTAATTTAGTATGCGATGAAGATAATGTTGTTTATATGGTTGTGAGTTAACAAAAAAATGATTCTCCATTGCCAATTTCCTTCTTGTTCTACTCTTATCACTTTGTTGTTTCATGAGTTTTGTGCTCTCAGAAGATGAAAACTGGTTAGAAAAAATGTTACTAACATTATTTGATTCACTACTAAAACCTTAATTTTCCTCGCCAAGTACGACACATTTAGAGAGGGTGGATGTTTACACAAGATATCAGAAAGGGTTAAACTAATGATTAGATTATAAGTGATCTTATACTCTCCTTTGGAGTCGAGTCCATCCACTTCTCAGCAGAATCTTCACATAAATATCTCAGATAAGTTTCTTAGATTATAAGTGACCTTGTACTCTCCTTTGGAATCAAGTCCATCCACTTGTTAGCAGAATCTTCACATAAATATCTCAGGTAAGTTTCTAAAATTTTGTTTACAATAGCCATCTGATTGAGGATGATATGCCATGGACAAATGCAAGCTGACTCTAACTTAAATGTCTCCTGTTATAAAAGACACTTGAGACATTTTATGCTTAGATTTGATGTTTAAGTGAAATAAATTGGGGGTATCTGATCAGATTATCTGCTATCATCAGTGTAATCGAAGTTTCCTTGGATGCTGATAGATTCTAAAAAATTCATGATGATCTCTGTCTAACATCCCTTAAAATTCGTAAGTGGCTGCGAGAACCTCGGGTATGCATGCTTATTCCTTTGATATATTAAATATAGTTTCTTACATCTCTGGCCAACCCTTTCTAATGTAATAAATTCTACAACCTTTTAAACGTGGATGACAAAATGCCCTATATATATTAGTTTAGTGCTCAATACATTGATAACTGCTGTCGCCTGCAATCAAATATAAAAAGAAACCAACTTTTTTGCAACACAAATTATTGTAATAGTAGAAAGTAGGGATCATTCCCACGAGGAATTCAGACATTAGTAGTTACACAATAAAAAGGGGGTTTTAAAATTGTGAATTAAACAGAATTTAAATGGAATACGAAATTGAAAAATAACTAATAGCAAAACAATGATAATCTAACAATCAATAAGAACAAATCTTGGTTTTCGTTCTCCTTCATTATTGAACTTGCATTGATCATCGATACTAAAAATAACTAATTTATTAGTTAATCATTCGTCGTGGTAAATTTCTTTACTTATTTTCTCTTATGTTTAATTAACCAAAATATGTATTTGAATTAACCCTTATAAATCAATAACCTAGATACGATCTCAGATTTAATTAATTAATAGCTTTACGAATCAAGAAAATCCACAAACTAGACAATATACATACGATGTATATTTAGCCTAGATAATTATTTTTCCTAGAATCATGTCCTTAACGTAGTAGACAAAAATCCTAGTCATTACTTTAGATTAAAAGAATTGAACGTCAACCTGTTTAATCTAGCGATTGATTGAATAAAATCACAAACTAGTTGCGAACCTAGCTGTAAAATTAAACAATCAAATAATAACCCAGAAAAATAATTAATACTTGACTAATAATTCGATTGAAATAAAGAACGAAAGTTTCACAATATTCAGAGTTCAATAACTAAGATTCCCTAAACTAAAAAATAAAAGTTTAGTTACTCAACCTCATAATTTTTCCTAACTATTTAGGACTGTCACGAACGTTATTATGACTTGATTTCTATTTGGAACTGTCAAGGACGTTGCTCTTCTTTTATTTTCACGCTACTCCTCTTCTCTCTGTCGTAAGCCCTCTATTTTCCTCTCCTCGTTCACTATTTATCGATGGGACAATTTAACCTTAATGGACCACCTTACTATTCATGCCTGACTACTCTCTCGCAAACTTTTTTCTTCCACCCTCACTTCTGCCGCCTCGTCTCTATTGCTTGATGTGAAAAATAAATGCTCCCATCTATTTTATGGTCCACGCCTTTGTTTATTTCACTCTCACTTCTACCCTAGTATTCATGCCTTTGTCGTTTTAATTAGTGGCCAAACGTCTGCGTTTTGGCCTTGTAATAGATTATCGGATCTTGATGATATTTACAAAGTATTTGTAAATAATAAGGTAAGATATTCAAATTTTACTTTCTATTATTAATAGTCTTTTATAATTCTTCAAAAAAATTATTTATTGCCATAACAACTTATGTATATATTTTGGGTGTCTTTTGCTAGAATGTTGAAACTGTGAAAAGCATCATTTTAGACTTATCTAAAATAAGAGAGATGAATCTAAATTCACAAATGTTCATGAAAATGCCTAACTTTAAATTTCTCAGTTTCTATGAAGAAAGTAATTTACATATTTCTCAAGGTCTTGATTATCTTCCTAATATATTAAGGTATTTTAGGTGGGATAAGTAGTCATTGGAATCTTTTCCATCTAATTTCTATCTAGAGAATCTTGTCGTGCTTATAGAACCCAGGTACAAAATTATATCTTAATTAATAATTTAATTTACTATAATAAAAGTTAAATAATACTTGATTGGATTAATTACTCTTTTGTTATTTTTTTAATTACAGAAAAATTCGACAGTGTCTCAAGATACATATGGAATTAGGAGTATAATTGTTAATAGGTTGACGTCGCTAAGTTTCGTAAATAACCAAAGCATAACTCATCTTCCAAACAGTAGAAGTGTACTTCTAGAAGCTCTTGAAGTTCTTGAACTTACCGGTTGCTCGAATTTGAATACATTTCCAGAAATTTCAAGCAACATAAAGAAGCTACACTTAGATGGGACTGCTGTAAAACATGTACCTTCATCATCAGTTGAACTCCTGAGTAAATTAGAGTGCTTACGGATGAACAATTGTAGAGAGCTTGAAAGCATTCCAAGCAACTTTTTTAGCAGGTTGACATCTCTCAAAATACTTTGTCTGTATAGATGCTCACGCTTTAAGGTGCTTCCTGAAATCTCAGAACCTATGGATAATCTGGATTTACTTTACTTTGGATTATACAGCTGTAGCGAAATTGCCAATTTCATTCATCAATCTCAAAGGGCTCAAGCATATAGGGCTAAGTAATTGCCAGAAGTTTGCTTTTCCGACAAAAAGTTTCGACGGTTTAACGAGTCTGTCCTTTTTAGAAGACCACGATAAATTGGATTTGTTGTTAGCAAAGAGGAACCGTTTAAGGGAATTGCCTTGGGACTGGAGCTATCTGTCTGTTATAGAATGGCTAGATTTGAGTGGCAATGATTTTGAGAAAATCCTTACCATAGAGCACCTTCCACGATTGAACTGTCTTTATATAGACAACTGCGAAAGGCTTTTATCCTTACCACCTCTTCCAGAAAGTGTCTGCATTTTAGACGCCCATAATTGTAGATCGCTAAAAGAAATACGTACCCTTGAACAACTACCTCTTGGCCCACAAGCACGTGCCTACCTCTTCTTCTTCGGTTTAAGCAATTGCTTCATGTTGCGTGAAGATGAATGCCAAGCAGCAATAAATGCACTATTGAGGAATTATACAAGAAATAAACCATGGGTACATAACTCTTTCTCTTTCTCTTTCCCTCTTTCTTTATCTGGGTTCGTCTAATCGCTAATT
>JAOTAY010000189.1:29600951-29632155 GCA_025629805.1 Erythroxylum baracoense
TCTATAGTAATTGTACGTAGCGCTCCCTTATCTTAGGATATGTATCGGAATGACCTACGGGCGTCCCGATGCGTACCTTAGGGTAATGGGGTGTTACATTTTATCAACTAGCGCTCCTCCAGTTGCAGCATCTATTATACTCCTCTCAGTCGGTAAAAGACCTTCATAAAAGTACTGAATCAATAGTTGCTCGCTGATTTGATGATGGGGGCAGCTTGCACACAGCTTCTTAAATCTCTCCCAATATTCATATAATGACTCCCTGGTGTTTTGTTAGATGCCACAGATTTCTTTTCTGATATTGGCAGCTCTAGCAGCTGGGAAAAACTTCTCTAGAAATAACTTCTTCATCTCTGCCCATGTTCTAATACTTCTAGCAAGTAAATAATATAACCAATCTTGGGCATCGTCTTGCAAAGAAAAGGGAAAAGCCCTCAACTTTATCTGCTCTTTAGTGACATTAGAGGATTCATCCCGATACAAACAACATCAAACTCCTTCAAGTGCTTATAAGGATCTTCTCCCAATGTACCTTGGAAAGTGGGTAATAAGTGAATTAGTCCCGACTTCAACTCAAAAGTGTTATCACCCAAATTTGAAAAATTAATGCAATGAGGCTGTCGATCCTCAGCTTGAGCAGCCAGTTGGCATAAAATATTATTTGCAACCATGTTCCTTTCCTTCTGTCGTTCTTCTCTCAGTACTTGTTGTCTTTCTTTCGTCTGCTTTTTTAATGCCTTTGTTGTTTTCTCAATTTCAAGATTGTACTGCAAATTTTCATATTGATTTGAACGCATAACGTACATAAACCGTCAAAAATTTCCCGAAAATAGTGCCAAAATTTGATGATTGTTGTCGCCTGCAACCAAATATAAAAAGAAACCAACTTCTTGTAACACAAATTAATATAGTAGTAGAAAGTAGGGATCGTTCCCACGAGAAATTCAGACATTAGTAGTTACGCAATAAAAGGAGGGTTTTTAAATTATGAATTAAACAGAATTTAAATGGAATACGAAATTGAAAAATAACTAATAGCAAAACAATGATAATCTAACATTCGATAGGAACAAATCTTGGTTTCCAGTCTCCTTCATTATTGAACTTGCGTTGATCATCGACACTAAAAATAACCAATTTATTAGTTAAGCATTCATCGTGGTAAATTTCTTTACCTATTTTCTCTTATGTTTACTTAACCAAAACATGTATTTGAATTAATCTTTATTAATCAATAACATGGGTACGATCTCAGATTTAATTAATTAATAACTTTATGAATCAAGAAAATCGACGAACTAGACAACATACATATGATGTATATTTAGCCTAGACAATTATTTTTCCTATAATCATGTCCCTAATGTAGTAAACAAAAATCCTAGTCACTACTTTTGATTAAAAGAATTGAACGTCAATTTGTTTAATCTAACGATTGATTGAATAAAATTACAAACTAGTTGCGCACCTAGTTACAAAATCAAACAATCAAATAATGGCCTAGAAAAATAATTAATACTTGACTAATAAATCAATTGAAATAAAAATCGAAAGTCTCACAACATTCAGAGTTCAATAACTAAGATTCCGTAAACCAAAAAATAAAAGTTTAATTACCCAACATCACAATTCTTCCTAACTATTTGGGACTGTCATGAACGTTATTGTGGCTTGATTTCTATTTGGAACTGTCATGG
This sequence comes from Erythroxylum baracoense, assembly GCA_025629805.1. NCBI lineage: Eukaryota > Viridiplantae > Streptophyta > Magnoliopsida > Malpighiales > Erythroxylaceae > Erythroxylum > Erythroxylum baracoense. The sequence goes on from JAOTAY010000189.1 coordinate 29,602,649, forward strand.
ACGTGGGGACTGTCGCGAGCGTTGCTCTTCTTTTCTTTTCACGCTACTCCTCTTCTCTCTGTCGTAAGCCCTCTATTCTCCTCTCCTTGTTCACTATTCATCGATGGGACAATTTAACCTTAATGGACCATCTTACTATTCATGCCTAACCACTCTCTCCAAACTCTCTTCTTCTACCCTCACTTCTGCCACCCCCCTCACTATTGCTTGATGTGACGAATAATAAATACCTTCCTCCACCTTACTATTCAATTCTTTAAAACCTATGCATAACCCCCCTCTAACGATAACGTTTTGGGCTAAGTGGTTTTATGGATTAATTCTTGGTCCCAAACCCTTTAAACCCACACTTCTCTGTGCGTTTTCACTCCTTTTGGTTGTTGCATTTTCTTCTTGCTTCCTTGCTATTTAGCTCCTCTTTCTTTCAACGTTTTCATGCTGCGCCGTTTTGCTACTTGCATGTTGGCCTAACGATTGCGTTTCGTTCATTCCAACCGATGCGTGCTTCCACCCACTAGGTATCATTGCACGAGGTCATGTCTAGTTAGGCTCAACGTTTAGTTCAACTCTTTTTATCCCAAAATCGTCTTAATTCTTTCTATTCTTTCTATTTAGCTTCAGAATACACCTTGACATAAAACAAAATTAATTCCCATCAAGTATAACTTCAAACCTAAAAAATAAAGAAAATTAACGCGCAAAAAGATAGAAAATAAAGACACTAACAACATGTTAAAACTAAGTACTAATCTCTCTTTCCATCTAAGGACTCCTCCATTCATGGGCCCTTGATTGTACTAATCCATTGAGCTTCTCATTTGATATATTGGATCGGATGAACAAAATTCATAAATAGCTTGAGACGAAGTAAGAATCTTAAACCCAACGCACCGAAGTTTAGATAGACAACATGCCTTCTTGAATTAATCAACGTCTGATTATTCATCAGTAGTACCCTGCGAGTGGCGGTGTTTTTGAATCAATGTAATAACAGTATCGAAGTCAATAACATATTTGTTATGAATGCACTATTATTTTTGAGAAACTTTTCCAGTCACTTAACATAGCCCCATCCAACCCCTGTTTACTTCAAAATTTCAAGTGAACAACTTCTTATGTTGTGGTGTTGATATGAGTACTGCTTTTGTTCTTTTCTTTCATGGCACGGCTGCTCACTTACCATCAGCTCAAGAAACATGCATTTGAATCTGAAAACTCATAAACTATGCTCCGCTGTTAGGATGCCTCGTGTTTTAGTGCGATCCCCTGAAGTTTTCCTTTTAGTCAGCCCCTGTTAACAAAAAAAGAAAAAGAAAAAAATGTAGCTTCTTGCATGCAGTAGGATTTGATGCAATGAATCAGCCGTTTTCACCTACCTTCATCGAAGTGACAAATACGACAGAAATGCATCGGGTCTATCAAATTTGATGCACATGAAGTAGGAGCATATATCATAACTTGTGCCAGTTCTGGTATGGTTGTTTGCCCCACTGCTTCAAAAGCTGCAAGCAGCCTGCTGCTAGGAAAAGCCCAAGAACTGCAAATGCCATCATAGTTGAATTCTCAATGTTCTGATAGCTGCCTCTCTGACATATGACAACCACCAAATAAGTCTATCAGAGTCTGCTATATAGTGGATAACAATGAAGGAATGCAGTATTATCGTGGATACATTAAATAGAGATACAATTTTACAACGCAGTAAATGCTTTTCATTGATAAACATAAACTTCCACACGTTTAATTACTTGTCATTTTTTTTGCTTGGATAACGGTCACTTTTTTGTTTCATATAACTTTTCCTGTGAAATTTCTGGTATTCTTGTGTTTGTACCACGAGGGGAGTCCTTTCCAAGTCTTTGTTAACCATTGATTGAATGTCTCCACAACTAGTTTCTAGTGAACACTAAAAGTTCATAATTCTTTCCAACAACTCATTACCGGTCAGAATAACCAGTAAATACCTAAGAATGGTCTGCCCCTCTGGTTAACATTATACTAGTCTTTTTCCTTGAGAAGTTGATGTTGGTCCAACGTTTCTTAATTTAGCCTCGTATAACATAGCTGTTATTAATGTTAGCAACAAGAATCTGAAGAGAGGCAAGTGAATACTAAAAGCACACCACAGCTTCAACTAAAGTGATAATTCATCTATTTACATCATCATTGGCCAAGCAAACGTGTTTTGATCTATTGACAAATAGTAATGGACAGAAATTATTAAGAGATCCAGGTTAGAAAACGCACTTTCAATAGGAAAAACAGAACAGCTGCATTTGCAGGAGTTAGAGAAAGGCCTATCATCCCACCACGTAACTCATTTGGAACATGCCTGGTAAGGTGAAAAGAAGCAAAATAACCAAGCAAAATAACTGAAAAGCAGTTGATCTGAATAACAATGAGATCAAAATAGAAAATTTTCTTTTGTCATACATGGTCCTCAACCTCGCCAATGAAGGTGTAATCAGGCCAACAGCCATATGGAAGAGGCAAAAAAGTGCAACTAAAAATCCAACTTCCTGCACATCAAAGGTATCGCAAACAGATTTCACATGTAATCTATTAGAACCAGAACAAAACATTATCTGAACATACTTGTAAAAACACAGATACCTGATAATCATAAGCTACTATTGACAATGCAAATCCCACTATAACGAAGGCATACACCAGGCAGTCCTCCATTCGAACAGGTGATGCACCACTCAACAACCATGGGAATATTGTGCTTCCTAGCATTCTTGCACCCATCAAACACGGATATATAAGACCTAAATTCACTTCTCTTCCATCAGCCTAACATTAAAAGCCATATAAGCCTCTTAGACATTTGCAAATAAGAACTTAATGTGTTTCTTATTGACCCTTTAAAAGCTTAATCAAGTCCACTTTGTTTGGGCTCTTCCATAATGTTAAATATAGGATCCGAGAAAAAAAGCAATAACTTAACATTTCTAAGAGAGCCACACCCCTGAATTATCCTATATAAATGACAATATGTTACAGGTAATGATTGAAGATGGTTATGACTGAAGACCTCTTCAAACTTCAATGTTAAACATTCTGTACATAGACAGATTAATTGAGGTTTTTTTTTTAAGGAAAAACTAAATTTTAATTAGAAGGCATTAAAGAAACTGTCACCTTTTCAGTAATTTTGTGTCCGTCTAAGAAAAGGAATAAGATCTCTCACTTAGAATAAATTGGAAAACAAAAACCACATTCTGAACAGACAGATTTAATTCTCATCTAGTCAAAGAAGGTTTAATTGTTTGCATTAATTAACTATGAATTTTTCAATGGATAAATGATCATACCACCAATGTGGGGGCCCACAAAATCCAAAAGACTGCGACGGAGAACTGAAGGGAAGCATGAGCCAGTCCCAGCAGCCACATCCTTTTATCTAGCAAGCAAAAAAGGTCGCCAAGTCAAAACCCATTCCAATAATATTATATGGAATGAGGATGAAGTTATTGAAACAAAGTTGCACTATGCCTTTATTAACATTCACAATGCTTGTTGCCGCAAGGAATGCGATATGACCCTTACCACTAAAGATAAGTGCATAGGAAACGCTGTAATCCTTGGATGATGCAGTTTGTGGAGCTTCTTTCCACTCTCTACTCAAACATATGATGCCAATTATTGCTATAATTATTGTAGCAGTTGAAGAAGATGAGATGCCATTTTCCAATTTATTCCCTACCAGCCAATTTGCAAGCACCTGGCTTCCAATTAATGCTGCAGACTCGACTAAAGTCATCAACCAGAATGTGTCACTTAAAGCATCTTGTCTATGTCCTTCCTGAAAAGTGGAAACTCATGAGATTTTACCACTGCTCACTAATGTAAATTATCACAATCTTATGCAAAGTAGGTCATAGTTAAACATAACAACAAAAAGTTGGAAATTTGCAAGAGCAAGAAACACGAGTTTCGCGATACAAACCTTGTCATTTTCAACAACTACCCAACCCTCGAAACTGAATGTAAAAATCGACATGGAAAGAGACAAACAGACAGTTGTTAACCATACACCAGGACCAGGTCGCAATACAATCTTCTTCCACAAGCCAACGACGAGGTGTAGAATGCAGAAAACTAAACAAACTTTCTTGTGTCCTCTACAAAACAAGAAGCAAACAACAAATCAATGTCGAAATGCCAACATTCGAAATTTCCACAAACCACAATATCATTCCAAACCACAAAAAAATTCCAGCACTCTCTCAGTCAATTGACATCGCATAAAAAAACAAAATCGGAAAATTGAAACGAACTAGAAGGAGATTTATTTCCTTACTCACATAAGATCAGAAAGCATTCCTAAAAGTGGACCGAAGAAGAGAGAAGCTCCGTAACCGACGCAGAGCGAAGAAACGATCTGTCGTTTGGTAAAGCCGTAATGAAGGAGCTCAAACTCTCCGAATATGGTCCAGAGACCTTCCATGAGAGAAGCGAGAGAGAAGAGAAAGAGAAACTTCCGGTGAAAACGAAGAAACGAAGAAGAGGAACGATCGAAGGGGCAGAGAGACTTGGAGTGACGAGAACAGAGTGTAATAGAGAAGAAGCAACTCAGAAACATGAACAAGTAGATCCAAGGACTCGGTTCCCAGACCCTGCTCTCCACCGCCAATCCCATCGCCGAGCAACGGTTTTGGATCTCGAATCGTTTGTTTGGCTTTGATGGAGACTTCGTTATTTTTACTGAAAATTGGTCTCCTAATTTTAATTTTGAGGTGAAGTGTCCATGTGTTAAGAATTAAAAATTTTAATCTACGCACTAATATTTTTTTTACTTTTTCATTTTTTCAGTTTATTTTTATTTTTTATTCATTTTATTTTAATAATTTTTGTTACTAAAATTTAATAAATTTATTAATTAATCGGTAAATTTTTATAAATTAAAATAAATTAATAAATTTTTTAATTAAATTTTAAATTTTTTGATAGATAAAAATAATTTTTTTAATCGTATTTTAAATTTTTTAATTTTATTTAATCATTAATTAATTTTATAACAATCTAATATTAATTAGATCTTTTAAATTTTAAACTTTTTATCTTACTAATTTAATTTTCTATTCAATTTCTTGGCTAATTTTTGTCAATTTAACTTTCTCGAATTTGTTAAAAGATTCTACTAAGATCTCTATTTCATTAACACAATTAATTTGTATTATACTCTTTGTTGTTGTGCCATTTGATTGAGTACAAATAAAAAAAATTAAATTTAAAGTGCACATTTATTTTCGAACTTTCATTTTTATCAATCTAACCTTAAATATTTTAAAACATTTTATTAAAAATTTGTTTATTTAAAGACACTTATAAATATTTTAAAATTAGAAAAAGAACGACTTATATTAAATGTGAAATTATTGATCCACCAACTATAAGAAAAATATTTCAACTTAAAAATAGAAAGAGAGAAATTTAATAGTATAAAAAAGAAAAGGTCCACGAAAAAGATAATAACGTACACCAAATGAAGATAATAATTATGCAAAAACGTATAAATATAAGAAATTTCATATTATTACCGTTTTTATTAATAATTAAAATTTTAAAAATATTTGTAAATGTACAATTATTCAGCACCGTATTAGAAAATAAAAACAATAATTAATTCAAAAATGTTCATAAAATAGTTATAGTTACTAGGTCTTGTTTAGTAAATGACTTATCAATATTTTTTAGCGAATTGAAAGATTTTAATTGTTTAATTATATCAAGTTGTTGGTGATTATGTTTAATAATCAACTTATTAAACCTTGTTTGATAATCAACGGATTGCATTAGTTGTTAGCTAATTATATCAGCGATTAATTGAAAACGAATTCTATCAACTGATTTGACCAGTAAATAACAACAACTGTATATTAAAGATATTTGATAAAATTAACTGTTTAATATTAACTGTTTATGTGTAAAATAACTTATGATGACATGATTTAAAAAAAGATTTATAATGACTTGAGTATTATATCTTAGTATTTTTTTTTGAATATTCTCGTAAGAATTTAAATTTTAGATATTCAATTTTATAAAAACTAAGTTTATGAATCTATAATAATAATAATAATAATAAATAATACTTTTTTTCTCTTTTCTTAATCTTAAATTAACGATAAATACTTAATATAGCCTAAGATCAATAATTATTGCAAAAGGAAAAAAAGAAAGCTGTTATCTATAATTGCACGAAATTTGTATGCAACTTATGGGAGTCTAACAATGAATAATTACGAGGACTGTCAAACATTTTCTTTTGCCATTACAAAAGCTGCATACAGATTCAAGACTTTTTGTCTCTTTGATTTGATATGAACAGAATACGAAAATTGGTAATGAAATTTAATCCTAGACAGTACTCTATTTTTCTTCCTGTCTTTTTAAAGAGGCTACTATTCTCCGCGCCAAAACATGAAGACAATGACTTTAACTTAAAGGGTATAATTGGTTTTTGTACATTAAATTTTGGGTTATAGACTCAAAACACTACTACATACGAACTTTTTTAAAATTAGCTGAATAGTGTAATCCGTCAACCTAATCAGCTTATTACCAACTATATCCATTGGTTATTTGATACGGTCAAATAAGTAAAATATTTCAATAAGCTAAAAAATAGTTGGTAAGTTGTTTACTAAACATGACCTAAACCCAATCTATTGATTTGAAAATATTACTATAAAGAGCATTTTCCTGACTGAGAAATTAAGGAATTAAAAGATTATTATATCTAAAATTTATTATAAATTACTCAAAGAGATAGAGATAGAGATATAAATTTGACTTAATTTATACAAAATTAAAAAAATTAGTCATTAAATTAAAACTTTAAAATATTTAATATGAAATTAAAATTTTCAAAAAATTAAATACTTTTAAATTTGTTATCTAATTATATTACATTAATTACTTTTGTATAGACTCGTTTTTAGGTCCATTTTTATATCAATATTTAGTATATAATATTATTATAACTTGTATATTGTGTTTAATTCAATTCAATTTAATATAAAATTAATAAGTCAAATTTTCTTTAATTAATTATTTTTATCTAAGTTTAAATTTAAGAGATTAATATAAACAAAATTTTCAAAATAATTTTATTTTAATTTAATATATTAAAAAATATATTTTCAATTTTCAATTTTCAATTTTTAAAATTTAAAATTTAAAATAAAAATAAAAATTTTATTTCCTTAAATTAGAAATTAAAGCGATATCATTTTTACAGACCCAATTTCATATTAAGTTCGTTGGTACTGCATTTGAGAAAAAATTCCTGGTATGATTAGACCGAACTTATTATCAAGTTTATTTTTAGTGGTATTTTAGTAATTTTTCAAATTCTTCAGTTGGTTCTTGCCAATTCAAGAAGATCTCGAGAAGTTTTTCGTTGAACTCATTCATCGTTAAAAAGTTTTATTGAGAGAGCTTTTGGAATTCTTAAGGCTGAAAATGATGATGTTAACTTCTTTTGCTGTTTCTAGATTCTCATGAAAATAATAAAAAATATTAAGATATCAACAATTAATACTCATATTCTTATAAATCTTTTTTCAAAGTTATATCCTCATAAATCATTTTATACAGTTAATATTAAATAACTAATTTTGTCAAACATCTTTAATTAAACTATTGATATTATCCCTTGTTAAATCAAATATATTAATTCACTGTTAGTTTACTGCTGATAGAATCAGTTAACAACTAATGCAATCCGCTAATTGCTATTCAAAGTCTAAGTCTGGAAAACTAAATTATTCAATCCGTTGATTGCCTCTAAGTCTGGAAAACTAAATGTAATAATGATCTGAGCTTAACCAAACTGGAAATTTAGAAAGAAAACTAAATGATTGGAAATAAAAATTGGTTGTTTTCCCTTTTTATTTAAAGAATGGAATAAATAAATTGTGATCAACTTGGAGATTAATTTACAGGGGAACTCTAAGTTTCGTTCTTGTTCATTATTGACAATCCTACTCTTAGCAAGAAGATGACTCATCCTGGCTTTTCCTGCATGCAACCAACATGAACATTTTCACGACTATGTTTTCCAGGCCAAAAGCTAGCTATGCTTATTCTAGGAGTCCCTGCAGAGGCTGGAAGCACTGAGTCCATTGGTTGACAGAATGTTCACATACTGCTGCATTGCCACCTCCCGGGGCATGTCCCCGAGTTGTTGCCAGGCATTCCTGGAGCAATTTACTTCAAATTAAACCAAGAATCTGAACAAATATTTCTATGTATCTCACCAAGGAGAAAGTTACTAGTAACCAAGCTTCCTGAAACTTAATATACTTCCTGCAAGTTTGCTATAAAGTAAGCATAGCACTCACATTTAAGACATGAAAGACTAGAAAGAACTCCAGATATTAAAAAGTTTGAAAGCTATTCAGTTGATTAAATTGAATGTTCTGTGCTTGTCTGCTTTCAGTCTTTATGAAGTCAATTTCTTCAATATGCATCATCGTTTTCCTTGAGAACCCACTTTTTTTTTTTTTAATGAACTCAGAACTGCAATCACCATGACCGTGGTCGAATCATTTTCTGTTTTCGATTTTCCACTTTTACATGTGGTCATGGAACATAATTGATCGGCTGATGTCTCTCTGTTTTTTTTATATTTATTCATGACATGTATTCCTCATCAGAAGTTAAAGAAGCTTCAGAACTTTAGTAGATTTCAATAACAATGAAAGGAAGATCTGGATTTCTTTGGAATGTATCATCAATAAGCATTAAAGAAAGCAGAAAACAGAACAAAGATGATTGGGAAAAGAACAGAGAAAAGACTTTAAAATGAGGGAGTTTAGTTTAGTACCACTTTGCACGAGCAGAGACTTTAAACGCCATGGGTTGGGGCACATTGCAAGGCCCTTCAATAGCGATCTTGTGAAGTCCATACAACTGCAACTTGAGATCACCGCTAAGACTAGATATCATATCTGCTTTAGTCTTAGAACCAACAAACGCCACAGCAGCTCCGAAACGCCTTTCCAACTCGGTGCTTTCTATTCCTTCCCAATCATCCTCTTCATCAACCGACCCTCCCTCTTGCTCACCAATCTCATGATCACCTTGACAACTGCAAGATTCAGCCTTTTCATTCTTGCAAGTTTCAACCTTTTCATTCTCGCGAAATTCAATCTTCTCATTCTCGAAAGTTTCAACCTTTTCATTCTTGCAAGATTCAATCTTTTCATTCTCGAAAGTTTCAATCTCATCAATCTTTCTTTTGTTCGACGTTTCAATCTTTTCATTGCCATCAATCAACTTCCCCTGAAACCCACATCCAAGATCATGCTCATTACAGATTCTTATAGTGTCTTTCTCTGAGAGTTCACCACGAAGGACCTGGTTTTTAGAGTAATGTTTACAATCCTGGACCAAGAGGATCTTAAGAATGGAAAAGAGGACAACAAAGAAGATAATAGTTGCAATAAAGTCCATGACCTTTAGGCAGAGAAATCTGTTTTGAGAGAAAGCAGAGGGAAATTGCAGAGACAGAAGAAAGTTTTATCTTGGTTGGAGGAGAACTTTTGTAAAGCAAGAAAGCGAAATCAATGGAACGTGAATGCAACCCTCCACAGTCCATATTCCTGAGAATGGCCCCTTCGATGCGAGGTACTAGAAAACGACTCTCCCACGCCTCTCTCCCTATCATTGGAGTTTGGAGACTTAAAGAGTAAGATTACAATGCAACCTTATTTTATTAAATTTGGTTCAAACATTTATATAGAATTTACAAAAATGTGTAGACTAAATTAAGCAAAATAGGGTTAAAACATTCTAAATAGAACATGGTCTGTTATGTCTTTAAAATTTTATTTTAATTTTTAAGTTAAAACTTGAATTTTGTTCCATAATTGAATCGAGAGCCACAGTGGAAAGAGGTAAAAAAGACTCATTAGATTAGCAAAACTGGAAAGGCTCTATCAAATGTTTTAATTTACTTATTCTATTTTAATTTTGTTTTATTAAATCTTATCTATATATTTTATTCATAAAAATATAAAAATAAGATTTAATAAAATAAAATAAAAATATCATATGCCATGCAAGAGATCTGTTCCCAAAAAGGCCGGGGACATCTTTCTGGTATTTGTATGCCCATCAATAGTTTAATTGTCCGGTGCTCCTAAGCCATTCTCTGTTACGAGGAAGAACGCAATAAATAGGCAATATCGCACAAATGGTTCTTGTCGCTGGTACCAAGGTCTGTCGGTGGCAATATACTTGAGGCCTTCAGATTTTCTTTTTGGCTGAGTTGGCTTGGTGATTGGTAGATGGTAATATCAAGAAAGATGTTTTTCCAAGTTTGCAAGGATCCTATTTTCTAACCAACGTTGAACAAGACACGTCAACTAGGACCTCTGTTTCCCCAAGTAACTGGTATTGTACTCTTCCTTGTGACTAAAAGGAAATTGATACCCTTGCAGTTGACGATGGATAACTATTAGCTAGTGTTTCCTTTTATTTCATTTGTTTTATTAGAAGGAACAGTCCATGTGTCAAGGACTAAATAAAATGTTCACATGCAATTAAAAGACTACTTTTAGTGTTGGCCACATGTTAAAGATGCTAGAGACTTTGTTCCAACATAAAGTTCTTTCAATTTAATACGGTTACGTGATGCAAGGAACTTCAACTGGAGCTTGTGTTCGTGCCTTTTAAAAAGTCTTGTTTCACTAACCTAAAAAGTGAGGGAAGAATGATGAGGCGACGAAAAAAGTGGAAAGAAACATAAGCCATTTGCTTTAATGTGAAAAGGGCAACGAAATGACCGGTAAATTTTGATTGGCAGTTCTTGCACGAATATTAAGGGAGCGGATCAAAGTCTAGCCGGCCGGGACCATTGGAAGGGGACTTGCAATGCCCCAATCAATGCTGCCACTTAAAAGGCGAAACGACTTCCAACTTTATTGTTTCTCTAAAGTGAACAGTATTTTGTTGCTCTTAAGTGAACAGTAACTTTCTACGTGCATGGATTGTTCGCAAACCCCTTATACTAATCAGTGTGCTCGGGACGGCATCGACTGTGAATTCCCCCTTGCGAAGAAAGTCCGCATACGTGGGAGGGTGGAAGACCCTCCGCTCTCCACCAGCTTGTCCTATAGCGCAGCGGTTACCGGAGCCATCATAGGAGAATACCAGGCTAACACCGTTGTATGGCCCAATGAGGAGCCAATACCAGTTGCGGATGGGGATATCCGTGTTCGCACGGATGAGCGAGGCAAGGGTATCGAGTTATCGTCTGCTTTCTGGTCGAAGCTTGATCAGCAATGGGAGACAGCGGTCATTGTGAAACTCCTTGGCTGACGGATTGGGTATAGGTTACTCTGCGCACGCCTGAAAACCATGTGGAAGTCGACTGGATCGATGAAAGTCGTTGACCTCGACTGTGATTATTTTCTAGTCAAATTCATCAGAAAAGAGGACTAACTCCATTCGCTCACCGGGGGACCGCGGGTCATATTCGGGTACGTCCTCACAATGCAATGTTGGTTCCCCACTTTCCGTCCATCGCAAGGTACCGTCAAATGTGCAGTGGTGTGGATTCAGTTTCCAGCCTTACCTATCGCCCGGTACCATCCTCAAGTCCTTGCCGCGTTAGAGAATCTTGTTGGACACACGATCAAGATTGACGAGGCAACTCACAATTCGCATAGGGGTAAGTTTGCGCGGGTCGCATTCTACATCGACCTCAGCAAGCCATTAGTGTCCAAGGTGGAGCTTGACGGGGAGCAACTCATAGTGGCATACGAAGGTCTTCCGACGATCTGTGCAAGTTGCGGACGAGTGGGACATGTAACCAGTCTCTATCCATCTCGACAACAAGCGCCATCGGGGTTACAGGCGGTTCCACCGGCACAGGAGGCTGAGCGAGAGAGCGAGGATGTTGCGACAGGGGCAGCACTGTTGCATGAGCGTGCTGCGCAGACGAGGACCGAGCAAGGTCCCTGGATACAGGTCCAGCGACCGCAGCGCCGACCAGACAAAGCACCAGCTCCGAAGCCCATAGTACGTCACTCCAAAACTGTCAATCAGAGGGGGGCGGGGCTCAAGGTACGAGCTCCTGTCAGAAGTCGACCGTTACGAGGACAGTCATAATCAGGCGCCCTCCTCAAGCCAGTCAGGGCCAGCTAAAACGATGAGGTTGGAGCAGCTAGGGAAGGAAGCCATTCCGTCCGCTTTTGGGCTTGCGTCGTGCTCTACGAGCCACAGAGTAAGGAACCTATGAGTGCAAGATGCAGCCCACAAGCAACAAGCCCAAGCCGCGAGCGTGTCGAAGGGCATAATGGAGGTGGCCACCCTGCAGCCCACACCAAGACTCCAACTCCAACTCCAGCCCACCACAACCCATAACCATGTTGCAGTGGTACTCCAGTCTAATGACGCTATGGTTTGTGCGACCACAGCCAGCGTGGGGGGGCAGACAGGCATGGATGAGTCTGCTCAACCTTTTAGAATTGAGGGTCTGAGTGAGGATCCTCACCCCATGGAGGATGCGGATGGTATAGGTGACACTTGGCACCTTACCATGACCACCCAACCCATTCCCCCCACTAAACCTCCTAAAGAAACGCGTAGTGAGGTCCATTTGGGAAATAGAGTTAGTGCCCAAGGGACGAACGATGTAGAGATGCAAACAACGACCGATTCAGGAGTGGGCGAACTTTTAGTGGGAGGGACTGACCCTGCAGGGATTAGTTAGTAGTCGCTCGTTTTTATGTCTATAATACTATGGAATTGTCAAGGGGCCGGAGGACGCCAGTTCCAAACAATTTTACGCACGTATGTTCGTGCGTATAAGTCGGGGATGCTAGTGCTTATGGAAACCCAGATTAGTGGCAGCTGTGCTTACGGCTTAGTCAAGACGATGGGTTTTGATTTTTTGTTTAGTGTCGAAGCCGAGGGGTTTAAGGGCGGTATCTGGATTCTCTGGACAAAAGATTTTGGCGTCTCAATCATTGCCGCACATCGCCAATTCATTCACACGACAATCCAATCGGGCACCTGCATTTTTTATTTCACGGCAGTGTATGCCAGTCCGTAAGCAACTACCCAGAAATTACTCTGGCCACACCTGCACAGGATAGGTAACTGTACCATTCGACCATGGATAATGGGCAGCGATTTCAATGCCAAACTGGAGAGCATTGACAAACGAGGCGGCTCTAAGTCCACTCTGGTGGTCAACAAATTATTCAAGGAATGGGTTCATGCGTGTGGTCTGCACGATTTAGGATATGTTGGATTGAGATTCACTTGGCGCTGTGGCGCAGTCCAGGCTAGGCTTGATAGAGTGTTAGGGTCTTCGCCTTGGCTACGAACCTTCCCACATACGGTGATCCATCATCTGCCGTTCCTTGGCTCGAATCATCGACCACTACTGGTTACCTTTACTAGCCCTAGGCTGAGGGATATAGGCCCTAAACCGTTTCAGTTCCAATCTGCATGGCTAGCGAATGCCGATTTCCAGGAGGTGGTGAAGGCGAACTGGCTCCCGGTCGCCCCAACTTTTAGCTCTTCCTTATCAAAATTCTCGAGTCGACTTGCGCAATGGAACCAACTCCACTTTGGATATATCTTCCAAAGGAAAAAGAGATTACTCGCTCAGTTGTTAGGCATTTAGCGGGCCATGAGAGATGAAAATTCTGATTCATTACTAGCCCCGGAGGATCGGTTTAGTGGTGAACTATGGCAAGTGCTATGCGAGGAAGAGCTCTATTGGTATCAGCAGGCTTAGTGTGAGTGGTTAACACAGGGGGACCGGAACACTAAATATTATCATATGGTCACCATAACCAAATGGCACAAGATTCACATAGAGCGTCTATTTGATGCTAATGGCATCGAATATACCGCTCCGACTCAGCTTTGCCAGTTGGCCCACGATTATTTTGTCCAGTTATATACTGACGAGGACCGTATACCCCTCCTATGGTTCCCCCGCACCGAGGATTTCCCCCGACTTCCTGAGGACAGTCTTAACAATATAGTTAAACCCGCGCACGCTCTCGAAATCAAAGAAGTCATTTCGGAGATGAATCCCAATAAAGCCCTGTGAATTGATGGTTACACAGCTCTATTTTTCAAAAAAAAATGGCCAATTGTGGGGCCTGCAGTGATGGACCTTATTCAGCGATTATTCAGCAATGAATACTGGGAGTCGGAACTCAATCGTACAATTCTGATTTTGATTCCAAAAATTCCCTCCTCGAAAGTTATCACACAATTTCGGCCTATCAACCTTTGCACTGTCATTTATAAGACCCTCTCAAAAGTCCTTGTGAACATATTAAAGCCGTACCTCCCAAAGCTGGTAGGCCCTACCCAATGTAGTTTTATCCCGGGAAGGCACACAACTGATAATATCATCATTGCCTAAGAGGTGATCCATTCTATGCGCCGGAAGCAAGGAAGGATCGGGTATTTTGTTATTAAAGTGGATATGCAAAATGCTTATGATAGGCTTAACTGGGATTTTATTCAGGACACCATCAAGAGTATTGGGCTACCGGCATCATTTTCCCTAGTCATTATGCAGTGTGTGACGACATTTTCAATGCAGGTTCCATGGAATGGGCATCTTGCTGAGCCCTTTTTTCCTTCAAGGGGTATTAGACAAGGTGACCCCCTCTCTCCATATCTCTTTGTCTTGTGCATGGAACGACTAGGCTATCTGATTACCCATGCAATAGCGCAAGGGCACTGGAAATCGATTAAGCTGAATCCACACGAACCATCCATCTCCCATCTGTTCTTTGCAGATGACCTTGTCCTATTTGCTGAAGCCACATATTCCCAAGCGCAGGTAGTGTCCGGGGTCCTGGAGACGTTCTGTAGGGCTTCAGGACAAAAGGTGAGCACTTGAAAAACCTACATCTTTTTCTCGAAAAATGTCTCTCAAGAGACATCGAGATCGATCAGCCAGACGTTGCGGATCCAACGTACTCAGAATCTTGGGAAGTATTTAGGGGTCCTGCTTATTCATGAACGAATATCCTAGCGAACCGATCAATATATTTTGGATAAAGTTCAGCAGAAGTTAGCCGGATGGAGTGCCAGAGAGCTGTCTCTGGAAGGAAGAGTCACTCTAACCCAATTCGTGCTTTTAGCTTTGCCTCAATATACGATACAAACAGTGAGGCTAACCAGGAAATTATGTGAGGACTTGGAAAAAAACTTATGCGCAACTTTATCTGGAGAACCCAGGCTAAAACATGTAAGGTGCATTTGGTCAATTGGGAGTCAATCTGTCGATCCAAACAAGAGGGCGGTCTAGGCATCAAACGTATTCGCTCTTCCAATAATGATTTACTCACTCGGCTGGGCTGGGAGCTGCTCATTAAGCCTTCCGCCCTTTGGGTACAAATTATTTAGGCGAAATACTGTTTTGACCCTACCCAGCTCCCCCACACAATAGACAAGAAAGGGGCTTCGGGGATCTGGCGAGGGATATCGGCTACATGGAAATACGTCTGTAAAGGACTGACATGGAAGCTAGGTAATGGCCGTCGGGTGCTATTCTGGAAAGATCCCTGGGTGGGGGATTGGGGCCCGCTTCTTCTGGTTACGCTGTCCCAACCCCCTACTCATGTCCTCTCACTCAAACTACAGGATTATGTTGGGCAGGACGGGACCTGGAACTGGCCCCTCTTTCAGCACTACCTCCCTACCACGATCTGTATGGCCATTGCGGCCATCCCACCACCCCAAGATCACATGGAGGCAGACCACCCATAGTGGGGACCACGAAAGCAAGCAGGGTTCACGGTGGCCTCAGCCTATGAGGTAATTGAAGATTATGCGCCGACCACTTACCCCCGGTATTGGAATCTGGTCTTGAAATGGTCAGGCCCTCAACGCATCGGTCCTTCCTCTGGCTACTTGCTCAACAGAAATTGCTGACCAATCAGCAGCGCGTTGCTCACCATTTATCTTCAGACCAAGGCTATACCTTTTATGGCATCGAAGAGACCACGCTGCATGCTCTTCGGGACTGCCGAAGAGTGTGAGCCTTCTGGCAGAGTTTTCCCCCCAGGTTTCTGGAACCTCGTTTCTTTCTCCAGGGCGCAGAGCGGTGGTTGGTGGCTAATCTCACTACAATAGTTACTAGGCGTTGGATTGACTGGGCCCAAATCTTTGAGGTGTCTTGCTGGTATCTCTGGCAGTGGCGCAATAAGAGCATTTTCCAAGCCGACTTTGTTTAGCCGGCCGCTGGCACTCGCATTGTCATGGATTATGTCTCGTGGATTGGACTCGCACGAGCAGTGACGGATCGAGTAATGGGAGGGTAGGGAGTGCCTGTTGGACATCCCATACGATGGAACTCCCCACCTGATGACTGTGTCAAACTGAATACAGATGGCGCAGTCCAACATGAGTCCAACATGGCCACTGCAGGGGGTCTAATCAGGGATACCCATGGGCAATGGAGGGGTGGTTTTATCAAGCAATTTGCCAAGTGTTCGCCCTTGCATGCTGAACTCTGGGAAGTTCATGAGGGACTCACTTTGGCATGATCTCTCGATTATCGACGTGTTATCCTTGAAGTGGATGCTTTAGAGGTCATTAACATTCTCTCTTCTTCCAATATACCTCTCACAGACCTTAATTTTTCCTTGGTGCAGGAAACTCGTGCAGTACTACAAAGAGCATGGGATGTCCAAATCCAGCATATCCCCAGGGAAGAAAATCAAAGCGCAAATAGCCTGGCCAAGCTAGCCCTACTCTCCAGTCCCGGTCTTTATTGGTTACAGGCAATCCCAACAACAACCGAGGAATTCCTCAAAAAGAATAGGCAGGGCGTTACCTATAGCCGCTCCGTGAGATAGCTTTGTTTTGTTTCCTTTGTAAGCAAAATAAAAAAAACGTAATACCACCATTTATTAGAAATTACAAATGCAACGCCTTGTCACCTAAATTGGTATATCAACTTCAAAGGGTGAATGAAAAAAACAAACAAACATGAAGTACAGAAGCATGAGTAGCGCTGAGTTGCAATCTATAATTTTGGATTATCAATGAATTGCAGCTAGCATTTTTACTAAACTAATCAGGCGAATAACATGCATGCCGTGTGCAAATTGGGATGTTGGCATTGTCTAGACAGATGGGGAGTTTTCTTTTCAAGCCATAGGCCATCAGCACATTCGCACATTGAGCTCATGCATCACACATTGTAGATTATCATATCAATGTCCTGACCACATTCTATATTGTTCATGTTCTTTCTCAAAGATTATACAAAATTCAGCAACCACCAACAGCTAAGAAGAATTCGATGTTCTGTGTCAAAGATTTATCATAAGGATGATTCAAGTTCCACATGTAACGGCCTCCAATGCACCGACAATTCCCATGTGAACAGTGGCCCAGCAATATGCCTACTGCGTCCGCATTCTGCTGCTTTCTGCAGCTCGCACTTGTGAGAAGTAAGGATGTGCCTGGGTTCAAAATGAAGTGATCAGAAAGTACCTCATCTTCTCTTATTTGTAGGTGCCAGCTAGGAAAGAAAAACAACAATACACACTCCAAAACCTAACTATCTAATGTGTGCATATACAAGGCTCCTTTTGGAATTTGAGACCTCCAATAAGAACCAAAAGAAAAAAGAAAAAAAAAACAGAACTACACAGAAAAATGCAACTAAGCAAACAGGCGCTTCATGACGTTCCCACTAGATAACATGGCAAAATAGAATTACCATTGCATCTCTGGCAGTTAACCTCTCTTGGTGATCATACCGAAGGAGCTTATCAAGGAAATCAATGGCCTGCATTTCAAAGATACCATAAAAAAATCAAGACCATTTTAAGGCAATGGATGCACAGCTAGAATCAACTACATGAAGATCAGAAACCTCTGGAGAAACAAGATGCTGATTGTCTGGATTAATAAATTTAGACCATGGCTTCCTACTATGCCTGCAGTAGAACGAACAAACAAAGAAAGAGTAAATATTGACCATACACTCTACTACAAGTTCATTATACGAGGCATCCATTCAATCTAAAGTTACATTTTAGATAAACTGAAGAAAATGGCATGTAGCACACCAGATGCTGCATGTGGAGACCACAAATCAATATAAGCACTACCTTAGCTCTATGAATGCAGAAATGATTTTGCAATACTGAATAAAATGACTTTTAACAACTGACAAACCTTCCAACAAGTGCATCAAGTTGGGGATCAAGCTCCAAATGATACTTGTTTAGATATGCATTCAACTCATCAGTTCCAAGTACCTGGAATCATAGGGAGATGTCAATTATTGATTGTACAAAACATCATTTTGAATAAATCCCATGCAGCTCTACTGCCCTATCATGCTTAATTATTTCAATAGATTCAATAAATACAAAAAAGCACTATTACCTTGGCAATTTTTACAAGCTGATCATGATTGTCGTGGCCATAAAAGAAAGGTTCCTTCCTAAATATCTGCATCAATTGTGAGCATCATCAGTAAGTTGGATAAGATTTTCACTAGAAACACTAGAAAAGAATGGGCATATGAAAGCTCCATGTATAACTCTCACCATTCCAGCAAACATGCATCCAAGGCTCCACATGTCCAAAGAATAGTCATAGTCCTGTAAGTCAACCAGAAGTTCAGGCCCCTTAAAGTATCTGAAAAACAGGAAAGAAAATTTAGAAATTCAGCATGGATCTACCACAATGAAAAACTAATTTAAACAGCTGAACTAGGGAAAATCAATACTCATTTTGACTCGACCTCCAAGCACCTGTAACTTTTTGGAAGTTCCAAAAATCATATTAAATAATCCCAACAAAATGAGCTCTTCATGATCCAATAAACATTAAAAAAAGAGCTAGTCAAGGAACAGAAGAATTGTGCCATAAAATTCTTTTCCAAAATGAAGAGAGATAAAGCATATATCATTCTCATTTTAATTTAGCAAGTCACCAATCACCCAACTTCAATTTTCATATATACCATTTTAATTTTGCAAAACCAATCAACCCACTTCAATTTTCATATATACCACCAACAAAGGGGGGTTCCTTTCGATAATCTCGTAGATCAGGGTTAAATACATGGTCTTACGTAATAATCTAGAGACAGAGAACATGCCATATGATTCTGATTTGCTGCTACGCAAAACAACATTAGTTTCAAATTTTTCCCTGTGCAGGCCATTATTGGAACATTTCATATAACTACAGATCATATTGAGGACAAAAGAAATTGGATAAGATGTCATCAAAATTCTAACCTTGATGCCACTCTAACATTATACTCTTTGCCAGGATGGTAAAATTCAGCAAGACCCCAATCTATCAAACGAAGCTTTCTTAACTCATGGTCTATCATAACATTGTGAGGCTTGACATCCCTATGCATTATTCCTTGTGAATGGCAGTAATCCAATGCCTGCATTACCAAGAAAAAAGAACTTCATTTATTAAAAACTGTCCATTCTATTCTCATGATGTATCATTTATGCGAGGGGCAGAGAGATACTACAGATAAATTACCTTGAGAAGCTCGTATATGTAGTAGCGGATGTCATAATCAGTCAAAGTGGGGTACAGAACTTTGAAATCTGTGCTGTTCACGAATTCAAATATCAGGCTAGGAGTTTTTGAATGCTGATCTCTGACAACATCCAGAAGCTTCACAACATTTGGGCCACCGCAGAGGTTCTGCAGGATCTTTATTTCTCTCTTTATCTGCAGAGATATCAATAAACTATCACGCTATGCCCCAAACTACTTCCCAACTTGGTTTGCAGCAAAGAATTGTTGTAAAGAGCTAGCAAATTATGTCACCCACAAATTATAAAAACATTGAAACAATCACCTTCTTTTTCTTTACAGGTTTGAGAATCTTGATTATGCACCGCTCTTTGCTATTCACATTAATGCCTTCAAAAACCTCACTATACTTCCCCCTCCCAACTTTACGAACAACTTCATAATCATCTTGGTCGCTGAAAACAATATAACAAGCTCAAGAACAATGCAGAAGAAGTAAACACTATGATTAGTGCAGACAAGTGAAAAGCATAAGAATCCCAGAATTATATATTAATCAAGTCTGATCATAACCCAATACATTGCAAGGAGTAAACTAACACAGACAGACCTAAAGAACGCAAAAAAAAAAAGTGAAGTCAATAACTTTGTGCAACCCAAATCTGAAAGTATCTTGGTATCATGGTTTCATTTGCGTGATTATCTTATTAACGCTGGACGTGTAACTCTTTAGCAAATTTCTTTTGAAACACTATCTTGAAGCTGTTTTAAGACTTCATAGCAGCAAATACACGAAACACAAATTACTTCGCTTCACTCATTCAATTTCACAATTCTTTTCATGTAGCACAGCCCATCAAGCGATCCAACACCGTCCATTGAATCCATCAAGAAGAAGAGTCCAT
The DNA here is from genome assembly GCA_025629805.1 of Erythroxylum baracoense. Lineage (NCBI taxonomy): Eukaryota > Viridiplantae > Streptophyta > Magnoliopsida > Malpighiales > Erythroxylaceae > Erythroxylum > Erythroxylum baracoense. The sequence goes on from JAOTAY010000189.1 coordinate 29,623,084, forward strand.
TTGACCGATGTACTCTACTAAACCAGAAAATCGCACTTAGCTCAGTGTAGGTAATCTACCAAAACAAATCGAGGCCAAATTATTTAAAAGTTAAAAAAAAGCGTCGATATCAATCGCACTCAAAAGAAATTCAGAGAACAAATGTGGAAGAAATGATAAAGGAAGCAGATTAAACCTAAAAGATTAGGGTTCTAAAAAAGATCAAGAAAAAGAAATTACCCCCATTGAACAGTGAGAGACTCATAATCCCAGTACTCCCTGGGACGAAGAACGTTGACGTCCGCATAGACTCTAGATTTCGACATGGATCAGAGGAAAGAACCCGAACAGGAGATGAAGCAGTAGTTGATATTATCGCAGATATCGTACTCTTCGTCGAAGTGGGTACGGGGAGGGTAGTGTGATATTGTTGGGTATTGGATTGGGAGGATGGGGGTGGGAGTGGGGTGGTGCGCAGGTTAGGGTGGTGCGCTACAGGCGCACACTATGATCTCATTAACCATCCACCAATCACAATAAGTTTAATTAGGATTAATTAAAAAATTTTCCGAATTTTGTAAATATAATTCTATCGTAAAGAGTGATAATTAAATACTTAAAATTTTAATTTTTTAATTATAAATTAAAATAAAGAAAGAATTTTGGGCTGGAAGAACAAAATTATCTGAGATGGGAATCCGACCTTATTGTGTTCTCACCAAATGGACCCAAATCCAAGCTTAAGGTTTGATTTCTCAACTTTAATGATGAAAAATAAATGGTTAAAAATTTATAAATTAAAAAAAAAAACAATGAATCCGTCTGAAGAAACCAGTAAGCTCAGTGATTTTGTACAGAAATGGAAAGCCTCGTTAAAGAATATATGATACAAATGAAAGAAAAGTTAAATGTATTATAGAGGTATACAGTAAGCAGGAATCATCGTACAGGCTTTGGTTGTGTCTGCTCAAAATCGAAAACCTCAAACATGAGCCGTCTCACATCAGGCTTACCATACACGGCATAAGAAAGACCGTGGATGGCTTGTTGAACAGATGTTGAGGCAGGGTTTCTTAACCTTCGATTGTGCTCAAATGCATCTTGAACCTGTTCAGAGTAGATTATGAATCCATGGAGATGCTTCTCTCTCAAGTACCTTCCGCAGAATTTGTTCATAAGAAGTCGACGGTGTCTCTCTTGTAGCCACTTTCCGGGTGCATCCAGATGCTTCATCAGTAGCCTCTCTGCCATTACAAGATCCTAAAAACAAATGACAACATAAATCATTTAAATTGTCGGAGATATGCCTCACTTAAGAAAACGATTAGTTTAATGAAAATGTGGTTTCCAACATTCTTCTCTCTCCATTTACAGAAGAGTTCACGACCACCTTACCTGGATCTTTTGGCCAACATATTCCAGTCGCTCGTAGCAAAATCTAGGATGTTCAAATTTGTGTTTTGATGGATGCAGGAAACAAAGCTGTCATAGTGCGAGAGATAAATAATACATCAGACCAGAAGTGGACAGATAAATTCTTCATATGACAAAGTTAATCCACTATATGACTCGTGCGGTTGAGGTAAATGACAACTAGTCTGAATAGCCATTAGAAAGAAAATCTAACTTGAATTAACGGTACTCAAAACTAACTCCCATTCATTCCACTTCATCAGCGAAACAGATACGGGTGCCTGAAATACATTGTTACATGCGATACAGTTCATGTGTTAGGTGTTTAGTTGCAGAAAAATATTTATTTGAAAATAATAATGACAAGATAGGAAAATAAAAGAAATAAAGGGAGCTATTTACGTGCTTTGGTGCAATGCCTACGTCCACGAACGAGGGAAGAATAAAATTTACTAATTAATTTGAAAAATGCAAAATATAGAGAGTAACAGTCAAACTCCAAAACCCAATTACACTATTTTTCTCTAGCTTTCTTCCTTGTTTTTCCACTGTGAAACCATGCAAATAAATGGGTTTATATAGGTTTGGCCTTCCTTCGAACTTCGGTGAGAATAATGCCACATTTCATTGTCCAATTCCATTCAATTCATTTGATAAACAAATGAGCCAAGTAATGTTGATTTCTTCCACTAAAAATTGCTTAGATATAGACAAGCCATGCAAGTCTAAGAAGAAGGAAGTGGACGACAAAACGTCTTTATCATGGGTTTTGAAAAAATTCAAGGCAAACATTAACAAAACTCCTCCTTGGCCTAAAGTTTCTTCTCGATGCAGAAAATTAATGAACTTTACTCCACCTTCTCCAAATAAGCCTTGAGAAATAATATCGTGAACAAAATAGTAATTCACATCAATATGCTTCGTCCTTTCATGAAACATTTGATTTTTTAAGTAAATAACACTTTGGCTATCACAATGGACGAAAATCACCTTATGGTCCAAAATTTATTAAATTCACTGTCGTAGAACTCCAGCCCATTATCAATGCGAGGACGTTTTATTTTCTTGTTTGTTTGCTTTTCCACCAAAACCCACTGCTTAAAGGTAGAAAACACATTATTCTTGTGTTTTAAAAAATACACCCATACCTTTTTGGAGTAGTCATCAACAAAGGTAAGCATATATCGAGCACTACCTTTAGAAGGAACACGAGCAGGCTCCCAAAGATCTGAATGAATATAATCCAAATTACCTTTAGTCTTATGGACTGCAGTACTGAAACTGACTCTTTTCTGTTGCCGAAAATGCAGTGCTCACATAAATCTAACTTTGTTGTACTCTAACCACTTAAAAGACCCCTCTTGCTTAAAATATCCAGACCTCTTTGACTCATGTGTCCGATCTTCATATGCCACAATTTAGTGACATCAATCTGACATAGTAGATGAAGTGATGGCAGTTAAACCTATAACAACAGATCCTTACAACACATATAATCTACCAATTTGTTTCAAACCGTTCATTACAACAAGAGCACCTTCAAGAACTTTCAAAATCCTATTTCCACCAATTAATTCACAACCAGAATCTTCTAATGTACTTAAAGAAATAAGATTGATCTTTAAGTCAGGAACATTTCAAACTTTAGTAAATGTTCTCACCACACCATCATGCATTCTGATTTTGACTGTGTCAATTCTAGCAATCTCACAAGGGTAGTCATTGGCCATCAAAACAACTTTACCTTGAATAGGTTTGTAGGTAGAGAACAAATCCTTATTGTGGCATATATGAAAAATGCAAGCAGAATCCAAAATCCTCCTTTGTGTAGATTTGGCACCATCTTTGCTTACTGAGAGAACATCACAAGCTCCTTCCTCAACAATACTAGCATCGACAAGCTTTTCTTCATTTTCCTAATCTTTATTCTGCTGCTTGTTCTTCAATTCTTCAATTTATAGCAGTCTGACTTAATGTGCCCCTTTTTCTTGCAACAATTACAAACAAGATTCCTATACCTAGATTTGGATCTAGACCTTGGTATTTGGCCGCTCGAAGAACCGTTATCTATTGACCTTCCTCTAATGAGTAGACCTTTTGCCGGACTATCATTTCTACTTGTTCCAAGCTCCTTATCAATGAGTTCCTCTGAAGACAAAGTTGCCTTAACAACCTCTAACTTTAGAATTTGCTGACTATAAATCAAAGTATCTCTAAAGTGCTTGTAGGACAGAGGAAGTGAGCGAAGCAACATAAGAGCTTGATGTTCATCTTCATAAGAAATCTCCATATTTTCTAAATCCATTAGAATAGTGGAGAATTCGCCAATGTTAGATTTGATAGGCACACTTTCAGCCATACTGAATGTGTAAAGTCGGTGCTTAGCAAACAGTTTGGTGGTCAAAGTCTAGAAGTTGTGCAGGAGAAGAATGCCAAAGACCTATGGAACAAGCATGAGTCTTTGTAAGACTTCGTTTGACAAGTATAACTGAATGGTAGCAAGAGCTTTATCATCCATTTCTTGTTTCTTCGCCTCATCCATAATAGTGGGTAATTTATCTTTACCCAACAGCGCCTGATGCAGACCGTTTTGAATCATGATCGTGCACATCTTGACTTTCCACATGGTGAAACTCATAAAACGGTCGAATTTCTCAATATCAAATTCTGTCGCTGCCATGACTAATCCCAAATAAATATGGTAGCAGCTCTGATACCACTTGTTAGGTGTTTAGTTGTAGAAAATATTTGTTTGGGAATAATAACAACAAAATAGAAAAAAAAAAGAGACACATAGCTATTTACGCAGTTTGGTGGAGTGTCTATGTCCACGGGCGAGGGAAGAATAAAATTCACTAATTAATTTGAAGCATACAAAATGTGGAGAGTAACACTCAAAACTCAATTACACTACATTTTACAAATAAATAAATGGGTTTATTTATTTACTCTCCACATTTTGTATTCTTCAAATTAATTAGTGAATTTTATTTTTCCCGCGCCCGCAGATGTAGGCATTGCACCAGACCACCTAAATAGTTGTCTCTTTATTTTTTTAATTTCTCTATTTTGTCGTTATTATTCCCAAAAAAATATTCTTCTGCAACTAAACACCTAAGAATATAGTCAACTAACTATCTCGGACTTTCTCATCTTACTTGATGGATTCAATTACGCCCAATACAACTTATATGGATCATTCTACCAGGTCATTATAGGAGTTGCTAACTATATGCTCAACCATTTCTATTCTTTACTAACACACACAGTACTCGAGTCGAACAAAACTGCTGCTCTATAGGACAGCAGAATCGTACTTTGGGTTTAGATGAATTTTAGCCATAAACATAACTGATGATGTATCCACAAAGGACATAATATGAATGGCATTATGGATATATGCAAGTATGCATCCCAGCATACAAAAGTTTAATATACAAACACATATAATGCATAAGCATGTGGAGATCTGCATGTCAAGGACACAGAAAGGAGGTACCTGTAACCCAAGTCCAAGTTCGATGTTCCTGGCTTCAGTGATATCTGGAATTCTATCTGTCATTGCTAAAGGATACCCTAGCCTTTGCATAACCTGACGTTTGCTGTCAAAATCCCATAAATTTCCTCGAAATCGGTGCATGCCTGGAGGCACACAAGCCCTAAAGAGCCTTGGATGTGCAAAGAGGGCATCTTCTGGAGGCTGAAAATGCAAAAAATATTACAGAAATAATACAGACTCATTTATCTAATCTGCCGGTAAGATAATATATATACAGTTAAAAGTGGGAACAAGGAATCAACAACTATCTCACTAAGAACTTATACAAACATGTCCATAAAAATACTTTATTTCTGTCCTTTATTTAAATGTAAAAGTGATAATAATCTGATAAAAAGAGTGAACAAAGAAATAAATCTTGCCTTATAAGCAGCAACGTCTAGCCAACTAAGTCGATTGCCTTCAAACTCTACAGAAACGTAATCTACATCTTCAAGTTGTCTCCTCAATTTGGGTTGGCAATCCTCAGCTTCTGGGTCCATCCCAAACACTTCAAAAAGGACACGATATACCTCAGGCATGCCAAAACATAAATATATTGCCCCAAATAAAGCCCAGAAGACTGACCTGTCATAAGAAGAAAAACTTAATGCACAGTGTAATACATACTGCAATGAGGACTTACAAGTCAAAACAACAATCAAGTATACCAGGAAGCTAATAAATTGTAACCCATTATGGACAGGTGAAATCCATTAACCACATCAGGCATTCAGAATCCACTAGAGGAGATCATCAAATTTAAAGAAATGATTTGGTTTGAATCAAGAAGCTGATACATAGTATTATCGACATATATCTGTCCCGATCCAAGCCACTCTATTCAAATATTAATAGATGTCCCAGAAATGGGATCAATATCTTCTGTTCTGGTGTGAAATATGTCTTTGTCTAGGCACATAAGAAAAAGTTAAATTTACAGGTATTGGTTCTGCGCAACATCCTACCGATTTAATTTTAAGGATCTTAATCAACGCAACTATCATTTATTCAACGTACATCATCCCAACAAGTCCCTGGCCTCCAAATTTCTAGTCAACTCTACTTCTGGTGTCAACCTTATCAAATAGATAAACTTCATAGCAAATCATGTTCTTCCCACTTAAACATCATCATGATATTATCACTTGCATGTGGATGAAACATTATTGACAAAATAATAGTTTCAACGATCTGTGTTACCAATGCATCATTATATGGAATAGGTTAGTATCCCCTAGCTATACCATATACTATCCATGTTATTGATGCTTGGTGCAATGTTAAACATTTGTTTTGGTTGCACTCAAATCTCAATAGGCTATCAATTCACCACTAAACACAGTGGTTCAAATTTGTATTTTAAACCCAGACCACAATAAACTACGACATAGGGCTCCCAGCATGAGTATGTTCCTCTTTTGCTCCCCAATCGTCAAAATATAATCCTCATGTAAAAATAAAAGTTTCATTGTGTACTCATGCTTCCCGTGGCTAAAACATCTCAATTAAGATCTTTCATTGAGATGCACAGCCATATGCATATGTATTAATTTTTCATCGAGATGCACAGCACAGCCATATGCATATGTATTAATCATTCACATTGTCAGCACTAAACCAAGAATAACAATTCCCAGGTCGATATCATCATCCTTTCTCACTTCATTTGTCTAAATTAATGGACCACCAAGGTAGGAAAGACATTAAGACTACCACATTAAGAGAAACAATCTTGATCCATAAACCACAATTAAGAGGAGAAATTACCCATGTTACCAAACTTCAGAACGAAACTAGAAATAAAAGTTAGACAAAACATAATTGAGAAGCAGAAACACACTCACTTCACTATCGGTTCACGATCCTTCCTCACCAACTTGTCCATATCATCATAAGGGAATATCAAATTCTGCAAACTGGCAGCTTTAATCCACTTGGGCAAATTCCTCTTACCAATCAACCCAAACACTCTTTCTCTCACAGGTCCCGGAGACTCCCTCGGATACCTCTGCAAGAAAAACTCGCACAACGCCAATTCCAACACATACTGACCCAAGAACCAAAGCCTAGAATGCGCAGACCTCACATGCCTCGCATTAGTCCTCTCACAGCTCGGATGCTGAAACGCCATATACAACAACGTATCGAACTGTTTCGCAGGATTATCATCCCCCAATCTCTCCGACGGTTCTAGAGGGTACCCTAATGCTTGTTTGGCCTCGAGCAAGTACTCGTCGATCCAAGTCTTGTCAGCATTGTTGAGGCGGGAAGAGGGCAAGCAAGAGCTCAATAGAGGAAACTGTTTGAGCGACAGTTGTGGGCTGTTAAGAAACCTGTCAGTGAGCCTCTTGTCGTCGAGCGGAGGGCGTAGTATGAACCTTTTGGGTGGCAATCTTCTCTTGGGAGAGGTTATCTTTTTGCGCTCTTGAAGCTCTTTGAGCAGTCTCTGTGGGCTGTTCTGGGGTAGCTCCTGTGGATCAATGGCGACAGAGAGAACCCGGAAATGATTGGGGACTAAATTGTTTTTGAGAAGCAACTGGAGAGGAAACGGAGAGAAAGAGGATGCAAACGATAGGTCGGAAGGTCTCGGGAGCTGTGAGAAAGAAGAAGAGAGCTCCATAAGTGGGAGGTTTCACAGAGAATTGAAGATATTTGATGAAAGTCCTGTGTTACCAATTGATTACATGAATAAACATGGAAGGCAGTGGAGAGGGGTTTTAGAGGTTGGGGTTTTGCTTTGGGGAGGAGCTAATGGTTGATTTGGATGGATAAGGCCAAGACAATTGGAAAGCTGATATTTTTGGAATTTTGACATAAACATCAAAACGCTACGTCGTCTGATTGATCATGCTTGCTGGGCTGAAGCTTCGTACGGTGGGATATAATATAATCTCTTCAAAAATATATATAATTTTACTAATAAATCAGTCTTTAATATTTTATTATTTATAAATTAATCTTAAACTTACTATTTATTTTTTATTTAAAAGAAATTTAAGAATAAATCGTTAAAAGAACTTGTGTTCTGTAAGTAAATTTTCCTTATTATAATATGAGTCTATTACTAAATTTTGTCAAAATAAAATTTATTTTGTCAACATATAATTTTTATTTAAAATGGAATGAATTTTTTAATTCTAAATTTATTAAACTTTATATTAAAAAAATTTAAGATAAGTCTTCCTATTCACCAATACACACATCAAACAATTTACTATAACAACAACAATTGTTATCTTAAGACTTTTAAATTAATGAGTTTGATGTTAGCCATCAATAATATTTCAAAGTTAGTTACATTTCAAAATTCAAATTTACTTGGATTATTTTAGAAAAGATAAGGATATTATAAAAGTTGGGTATTTGTTTAAAATAAAAAGATAAGTGTTACATAGTCCCCATTTTGCATAAACCATCTTAACAACTTCATTAACATAATCAGAACGATTCCACAAAATCTGGAATGGGTAAGCTACTATCTTTTCTGTACGGTCGAAGGATCCTTCTGTTTGTCTAATTCGATAGTCAAACTCAAGACACAATCAAAAGATTATCCCAAAAATTAGATATTTGAAGATTTTGTCAAAGATAGTGTAAAACTCCGAACTTTTCCTTCGATCGTTTTATAGAATTTATTTTGGATTAATAATATTTCTAGATGAATAGTGAACTCGGGTAAATAGTATTTCTACTTGAATAAGGATTTTGAGGACCCACTGAAAAAAAAGAAGAAAAAACCCAGAATAGTTATTAGAGTCAAATGACATTAAAACGAATCGAAAACAAGTCCAATCAAATGAATTTCAAAATTTCATAAGTTTAAGACAAAAATGTCCTTTTTGGAAAATAATGGGTATTAATGATTTTAAACCCATTTAAAATTTTTGAGGCAATTAATTACTAAGTGTTGATCATAATTAAAGTATCCCACGGTCAAATTGATGGTGAGACGGCTGTAGAATATTTTCGGGATTTAATTTGGTTTACATGTATTGTAATCCATGAAAAGGCGAATTGGTCTTTTACATAAATGGAGTTAATTAATAAATTTTAAACGAATCGCATTTATTGACTAATTACAAGACTCCATATGGTTTAAGAAACATTAAATTAGATGATGATGAGTCATTTAAGATGTT
>JAOTAY010000189.1:29632255-29665635 GCA_025629805.1 Erythroxylum baracoense
TCAATGACTAACAACAGGTGGTATTATGTCTGTTAGTAGTCCAATGAGTCGCCCTTTGCACGTATGGAGTATATATATTGTGCTAGCACTGTTACAAGTAAACGATGTAGAACTAGTCTAGTAACTACTGATTTATATGTAGTGTCAGCATCGTTATGGGTAAGCGATGCAAAACTAGCTCCACAACAATCGGTATATAGTGGTTAACGTAGTGCGGGTAAGCGATGCAGAACCAGCTCCTTTACTAGAGGTTAGCCAGACACGGGTAAGCGGTGTAGAACCAGCCCTGTGCCGGTACCAAATGGAAAATAAAATTTTAAAGAGAAAGTTCATGAAACTATCGATTACCGTCTCTGTTTACTTTACAAGAAGAGAGGAACTTGATTGTGTTTTATATGTGCATTGATTATATGAATTTGTTATGTCAGAACATTAGTTATAGCTTGAAAAAAAAAGGAAATTATCTTTGTTCTTTATGGAGATTAATGTTTGTATAAACGTTTTGAATGGAAACCATAACACTCATTGAGCTTGTTTAGCTCACCCTTTATTTTCTATTCTTTTTTTAAATTTTAACCTCCCAGGTGCATGCTCATGGATTTCAGTAGCTAAGACTCCACCATTTGAGTAGCTACCTTCGTCACGTATGACTGTGTAGGAAGTTTTGCTTGTGCATTTGTTTTACATGTATTGCATAATTATGAAAATGTTTTGAACATCTTTTGTGCAAAGATAGACTGTAAATGTTTTACTACGTATAGTTCATCATCTTCATAAATATGTCATGATCTTGGTTTTGTGAAAATATGGTTATTTATAAATGTTTTTTTCTTTAACTAAATGCATGAACGTGTTTAAACATTTGAGATTGTTTCTGAATGGACTTAAAGTCCAGAAGTAGTAGTTGTTCTTTGGTTAAGTGGATAGAAGTGTTTTGAATTGCTTTTTAGGAACCTAAATTTTTTGGTTTTATTAAATAACAATTTGATATGCTTTCGAAATTTGTAGCGAAGGTTACTTTTAAAAACTTCCACTGCTACCCCTTTTCTCTTATATTGAGTTAAAACATTTTCAAAAAAAGGGAAAAGGTTTAACTCCAGGGAACTTTCGAGTTGGATTGGATGTTGAATAGAGGGTTTTTGTAGGGTGCCGGGTAGGTCACATAGTCATCAGGAAAGGGGCCTATTAGTGTTAGTATTAGACCCAAGTTACCCCTTTCTGTTTAATGCATTTGCAAAAATGTTTTTGAAGTTGTTTTCAAAGTGAGGTAACCTATAAAATGTTGTGATTTACATGTATATAGTTCAGGACATGAAAGTCTTATACATTTGCAGTTTGCCAAATGCACAGCACGATACACAGATGAGGTCGTGAATGTCCCTGTAGGGCCACACCAATGGCTCCTACACCTGAGGCACCACCAGGAAGGGAAGAGGAACACTTGCCAGACTTATCTAGTGCTTCCATAAATCAACCCTATTCTCAACTGTTAGGGCTAACATAACCAACTGGGGGAAATTTTATCGTATAGCAGATGGCTCAGATACTCGCCGCAACAATGCGGCAGTCACACAAAAGTGGAGAAACTTCTGGATGTTCCATCGAGTGGGTATGTAAATTGGACAAGAAGCCTTTTGATGGGAGTGGAGATCCAGAGAGTGCACTCACATGGTTAGACTGGATGACAAAGATATACCAAGTTGTGGGATGTCTAAATGAGCAGAGAGTGGTATTTTCCAGCCTCCTCCTCCAGGGCAAGGCAAATAATTAGTAGGAAACTATTGAGGGACGTCATCCAGATGGGGTGTCTTAGTCTGATTTTCAGAGAGAGTTTACTGATAGGTTCTACCTTAGAGCTACAAGGATGCTTGAGTAGAGGAATTTTTTCGTCAAGAATAGGGTCCAATGTTAGTGACAGAATACGAGAAGAAATTTTCGGAGCTTATAAGACATGTTCCGTTTATTGCTGACAGTGAAGAGCAGAAGTGTAAGAGGTTTGTTATAAGTTTGAACCCCAAGTTGAGGATCCATTTGTCTCTGGCCTCACAAACACACTATAGGGAGTTAGTGGAAGATGTAATAAAGGTGGAAAGAAATATAATGACGATCACCTAGAGCGTGAGATCAGAACAGAAACGTAATGCACCAGCTATCTTATCTCAGGGTTCAGTAAGAAAAAGCAAGTCAAGATGGATCGATGGTTGGAGGTTCAACAAAGGCGGATCAACCAGTCAAGGATCCTTTGAGTCACGTTATAAACCCAAGGACTTCCGTGACACTAGAATACCAGTGCCAGAGTGTAGTACTTGTGGAAAGAGACATTTGGGCGAGCATTGAATGAATACAACGGGTTATTTCCACTATGGACAAGAGGGCCACTTTGGGAGAGATTGTCCCTAATTGATTACTGCAGAGAGGTCAGTGGTGAGATCTTCAGCAACTCTGTAAGTTAGAGGGGTTTTTAGATACGACGATCAAGGTTCTCAAGCCAGGGGGTCGAGTTTTCCAGCATCCAGCAGTGGTTCAAGAGGTAGGGGAGCAGCCCCTACAGGACAGGCAGGTAAACCCCGCATGTAAGCTCGAGTCTTTGCAGTTACTCAGCAAGAGGCAGACACTACACCAGATGTAGTCACTGGTATGATTTCTATTTTTGAGCATGGTGTATATGCTTTAGTAGATCCTAGTGCTACACATTATTTTATGTCGCTTAATTTTTCTGCAAAATTAGATGTGAAACCTCAATAGTTAGACAGTAAGATAATAGTTTCCATTCCAGCTTGAAACTCACTTTTCACTGAAAGAGTGTTTGTTAGCAGTAACATAATGATTAATGGTGAGGAGTTTCCGGCAGATTTGATTACATTAGACATCCAAGATTTTTATATTATTCTCGGAATAGATTGGCTATCCACAAATCATGCAGTAGTGGATTGTTCTAAAAAGGAGGTTTGATTGAGTAAGTTAGTGAATCCAGAGGAAATATTGCGTCGAATACGAAAAGTTCTCCCCACAAGTATAGTTACCACTATAGTGGCTAGGAAAATGCTTAGTAAAGGATGCCAGGGATATCTAGCGTATAGATTGAACAAGCCAAAGATGTGGTGAAATTAGAACATATTCCGGTAATTAGAGAGTTCCCAGATGTATTTCTAGAGGATCTTCCAACATTGCCTCTGGATAGGATGATCGAGTTTGGGATAGAGTTAACTCTAGGAACCCAACTAATCTCGATAACTTCATATAGAATGGCTCCAACGAAGTTAAAGGAATTGAAAGTACTGATGGAAGAGGTGTTAAATAAGGGTTTTGTGCGACCCAGTGCTTCCTCTTGGGGAGCTCCAGTCCTCTTTGTTAAAAAGAAGGATGAGAGTTTAAGGTTATGTATCGACTACAGACAGCTGAATAAGGTGATAGTCTGCAACCAATATTCTCTCCTAAGGATTGATGATTTATTTGATCAATTGTAAGGATCTAGGGTGTATTCGAAGATTGATCTGAGATCAGGCTATCACCAGTTGAACATTAGCAGTGAAGATGTCTCGAAGATTTCCTTTCGGACTAGGTACAAGCATTATGAATCCTTGGTTATGCCCTTCAGATTAACAAATGCTCCAGCTGCTTTTATGGATTTGATGAACAGGGTGTTTCGAGAGTATCTAGATAAGTTCATGATTGTTTTTATTGATAACATATTAGTGTATTCTGACAGTTCGGAGGAACATGCAGAACATCTTCATATAGTTTTACAAACCCTACGAGAGCACCAAATATATGCTAAGTTCAGTAAGTGCCAGTTTTGGCTTGATGAGGTCGCTTTCTTAGGTCATGTCATATCAGCTGAAGGACTTAGTGTGGACCCCCAGAAGATTGAAGCTATTACTAATTAGAGACCTCCTACTAATGTGATTGAAGTCAGGAGTTTCCTTAGATTGGCGGGCTACTATAGGAAATTTGTTAAAGGATTTTCCAAAATAGTAGCCCCACTGACCAAGTTAACAAGGAAATATGAGAAGTTTCAATGGTCAGATGCCTGTAAAAGAAGTTTTGATGAATTAAAAGAAAGATTAACAACAGCTCCTGTGCTTACATTATCTACGGGAAGTGATGGCTTCATAATCTATAATGATGCTTCGAGATAAGGATTAGGGTGTGTTGTCATGTAAAATGATAAGGTTGTAGCCTATGCTTCTAGGCAATTGAAGAAACATGAGCAGAACTATCCCACCCATGACCTAGAGCTAACAACGGTGGTTTTTACATTGAGAATATGGAGACACTACCTGTATGGTATTCCTTGTAAAATTTTCACAGATTACAAGAGTCTGCAGTATTTGTTCACTCAGAAAGAACTAAACATGAGGTAGAGGAGATGGTTGTAATTAATTAAAGATTATGATTGTACGATGGAATACTACACTAGAAAAGCCAATGTAGTGGCCGGTGCCTTAAGTAAGAGACCTACCAGCTCAATAACACAACTGAAGACAATATACCTTCCACTTTTAGTGAAAATGATGTCTCTAGGAGTTAGATTGAATATGGCAAACTCGGGAGCATTGGTGGCTACATTTCACATTAGCCCCATTTTATTGGACCAAGTTAGAGAGGGATAGAAACAAGATCCCCAGTTGATAAAGTCGAAAACAGAAGTTGAGAACATGCAGAGGATGAAATTTACAATCCAAGAAGATGGTATTATGAAGAGGGGGCAACGATTGTGTGTACCAAATGTGGGGGGCCCTGAAGAAAGAAATCTTAGAGGAAGCTCACTCCTCAGCTTATGCTATACATCCAGATAGCACAAAAATGTTCCACACCCTTAAGGAACATTATTGGTGGAGAGGAATGAAGAAAGAAATAGCAGAATTTGTTGCTAAATGTCCAACCTGTCAACAGGTTAAAGCAAAATATCATAAACCTGCAGGAATGATGTAGCCTCTCGCAGTCCTAGAATGGAAGTGGGAAAAGATTACTATGGACTTCGTAGTAGGACTTCTACGGAGTCAGATGGGGCATGATACTGTATGGGTGATTGTGGATAGGTTAACAAAGTCTACATACTTCCTTCCGATCAGAAATTATTACCCCTTAAATAAATTAGCCCAGCTTTATGTGGATGAGATAGTTAGGCTCCATGGTGCACCAACCTCTATTGTTTTAGATTGCGACCCTAGATTCACACCTAAACTTTGGCCTAACTTACAGAAAGCTTTGGGTGCGCGATTGAAGTTTAGTACTACATTTCACCCTCAGATGGATGGTCAGTAAGAGAGAACTATTCAGACATTTGAGGTATGCTTAGGTCTTATGTCATGGAATTCAAGGGGAGTTGGGACACCCACCTACCACTGATAGAATTTTCCTACAATAACAGTTATAAGGCTATTATTGGCATGGCTCCTTATGAGGTGCTTTATGGAAGAAAATGCAAAACTCTAATATGTTGGGACGAGATAGGAGAAAGGAAACTGATAGGTCTCAAACTTGTGCAGGTGACAACAGACAAAGTCCAGATTATTCGAGATAGATTAAAGATGGCCCAAGATAGACAAAAAAACTAAGCGGATAATCCCCATAGAGATCTTGTAATTGAGATTGGAGATAAGATGTTTCTTAAGATTTCCCCTTGGAAAGGCATATTGAGATTTTGGAAACGTGGTAAACTAAGTTCACATTACATGGGACCATATGAATTTACAGAAAGGATTGGACCAGTGGCGTTTCGATTCAAGTTACCGGACAAACTTGCGAGGATTCATAATGTCTTCTATGTGTCTATGCTTCACAAATATCTAGCTGATATATCTCATGTAATCACAGAACAATCTGTGAACCTAAAAGAAGGTTTGACTTTCGAGGAAGAACCAATACAGGTACTCGATCGTAGAGAACAAGTTCTGCATAACAAGGCCATTCCGCTGGTTAAGGTACTATGGAGGAATCACGTGATAAAGGAAGCTACATGGGAACCTGAGCGACAAATGCATACATTATACTCTCATTTATTTCAAGCAGGTATGCTTAGTTAAATTTTGAGGACAAATTTTTTATAAGGAGGAGTGATTGTAAAACCCTGAACTTTCCCTTTTATCGATTTGTAGATTGTATTCTGCGTGAATAGTATTTCTGAATGAATAGTGAACCTAGGTAAACAATATTTCCACTCAAATAGAGATTTTGAGGACCGAACCTCGAAAAAAATAAATTGAAAATACCCAAAATACGTGTTAGAGTCAAATGACGTTAAAACATATCGAAAACAAGTTCAATCGGATGAATTTCAGGAATTTCATAAGTTTAGGACGAAAAAGCCCTTTTTGGAAAATAATGGGTATTAATGATTGAAAACCCATTCAAAAATTTTGAGGCATCTAATTACTAAGTATCGATCCTAATTAAAGTATCCCATGGTCAATTTGACAGTGAGACGACTGTGGAATATTTTCGGGATTTAATCTAGTTTATAGGTATAGCAATCCATAAAAGGGTGAATTGATCTTTTACATAAATAGAGTTAATTAATAAATTTTAAATGAATCACATTTATTGACTAATTTCAAGACTCCATATGGTTTAAGAAACATTAAGTTAGATGATGATGAGTCATTTAAGATGTTTAATAAGAAAATGACATGTGTAAAGTAGAATAAAAAAGCAAAAGAAGACAAATTTTGGTTTATGTGAAAGGAGAATTCATGAGAACCAAAAAGAAAGGAAGAAAAGAAGAGAGAAAGAGGGAGAATTCGACCAAGGAGAAGAGGAAAAAGAGAGGTGCCATTTTTGGTGGATTTGGAGTAGAAATTGAAGAAATCTTGACCTAAGATTGGTATTCACCAATTTCCTAAGAGATTGGGAGAAAAAGTGGTCAAGAAGAGACACTTAACACGTGAGCATACTTGGAAATAAACAACAAAACTGTGAGTGTATCTTTAAACTGATTTTATGAAAGAAAAATGGTTTCTATTTTATCATGAAAAGTATATTTATAAATAAGTTCATTGGTGTTGCTACTTGAATTTGAAAGTTAATTTTAATGAGATATATATATATGCTTTAAGAGGGCATCGAATTGAAATTGCATATGCAGTGAATTGGCATGACAATGGAATTTGAACATGAACTGAATTGGTATAGAAATGTGTGCACCTGTGTATTAATTGTTGTTTAGCCTGTGGTATGCCGTTAGGTCTCCTTATATATATCAGAGTACTTCCTAACGTGCATGGCAGTGTTTGGGGGGCGTTTGTCACTAACGGTGGGTGGTGTCGTGTCTGTCAATGTGTCTTGTAAGTCGCCCTTTGCATATATAGAGTAATATTGTGTTAGCACTGTTACAGGTAAGTGATACAGAACCAGCTCCGTAACTACTGATTTATATGTAGTGTCAGCACCGTTATAGGTAAGTGATGCAGAACAAGCTCCGTTACTAGAGGTTAGCCAGACAGGTAAGCGGCGCAGAACCAGCCCCGTGGCCTTACACTTAATGGTACCAAATGACAAAGAAAATTTTAAAAGAGAAAGTTCATGAAACTATCGATTACCATCTCTGTTTACCTTACAAGAAAAGAGGAACAATTGTGTTTTACATGTGCATTGAATGGAAAAGAAAAGGAAATTATCTTTATTCTTTATGGAAATTAATGTTTGTATAAACGTTTTGAATGGACATCATAACATTCACTGAGCTCGTTTAGTTCACCCTTTATTTTTTATTCTTTTTTTAAAATTTAACCTCCCAGGTGCACATTTAAGGATTTTAGTATCCGGGACTCCACCATTGAGTAGTTATCTTCATCACGTACGGCTGTGTAGGCAATTTTGCTTGTGCATTTGTTTTACATGTATTGCATAATTATGGACATGTTTTGAACATCTTTTGTGTAAAGATAGACTGTAGATGTTTTACTATGTATAGTTCATCATCTTCATAAATATGTCTTGATCTTGGTTTTGTGAAAATATGGTTATTTATAAATGTTCTTTTCTTTAACTAAATGCATGAATGTGTTTGAACCTTTGAGAATGTTTCTGAATGGACTTGAAGTCCAGAAATAGCAGTGGTGCTTTGGTTAAGTGGATAGAAGTGTTTTGAATTGCTTTTCAAGAACCTAAAATTTTTGGTTTTATTAAATAACAGCTGTTATGCTGTTGAAATTTTTAGTGAAGATTACTTTTAAAAACTTCCACTGCTACCTTTTTTTTTCTTATATTGAGTTAAAATATTTTAAAGAAAAGGGAAAAGGCTTAGCTCTAGGGAACTTTCCAGTTAGATTGGATGTCGGCTAGAGGGTTTTGTGGGGTGTCGAGCAAGTCGCCTTGTCATCAAGAAAGGGGTATGTCAGATAGTGAAGAAGATGTTTTAATAGATTCAAAGTCGATTCAGTCAGTTAATTCATGTTACAATTAAAGCAAAGGCTAGTTGGAGGGAATTGTTATTTAAGGGAGAGCTGCCGCATTCAAAAATATACCAAATTTCATAAATACATCAGTAGCATTAATACTTACTCTAAAAAAATTACACTTTATACCCTTTGTGCTTTTGAAAGTGAAAACACTCTATGAAGAGAGAGATCAATATTCATTGAAGATCATATTGAGCAAATCTTATTTTCACTTGTTGAGATCTTGAAGAGGCTTATTAAATACTACTAGTGTGGAAGGTTGAAAAACCTTAAAAAAGATGTACTTGTGAGCTTAAAGAGGCTCGTCAAATTACTATTTGGAGATTATTAGTAAAGTACTCAAGTTGGATACTTAGGAGCTAGACGTAGGCTTGGCT
The DNA here is from genome assembly GCA_025629805.1 of Erythroxylum baracoense. NCBI lineage: Eukaryota > Viridiplantae > Streptophyta > Magnoliopsida > Malpighiales > Erythroxylaceae > Erythroxylum > Erythroxylum baracoense. Next base: position 29,641,035 of record JAOTAY010000189.1, read on the forward strand.
ATAAGAACCAATATAAATTGGTTGTGTCTTTCTCTCTTTTTCCTTAATCTTTAAATTTTTGCGTTATAGTTATTGTTCTTTTCAATTTGCAAGAGGTTCCTTTCATTTTAAATTTTCATAGGCTTCTTTCATTTAAAAGTTTAACAGGCTCTTATCGCTTATACGAATTGGTAATAACTTGAAAAGATTTTCAAGTCACACACAATTCACCCCCCTTGCGTGTGTTTGCTTTATCATTTGGTATCAGATTGAGGATTCACATTTATTATATTTTGCAACATGTGATAGATCATGACAAACAACTTAAGATGACTTGAAGGACAATTTGTCACAAAGCTTACTTATTTTAATGGAAACAACTATTCATATTGGAAGAAAAGAATGACATTTTTTTCACCAATCTGTGAATATTGAAGTTTGGCAAGCTATCAAAATGGGAGTTACATCTCTTGCTACTAATGATGTAGAATTATGGATTGATGCTGATAGAAGAAATACATAGTTGAATATTAAAGCAAGACATCATCTGATTTGTGCACTCTCTTCAGAAGAATATGAAAAGATATCTTACTGTTCTACAACAAAGAAAATGAGGGACAAACTTTAGGTTATCTTTGAAGGAACAAATGAGGTAAAGAAACATATGATAAGTCTTTTAGTACATCAATATGAAACTATTAGCATGAAATAGGGACAAACTATAGACGAATTCTTTAGACAATTCAACAACATCATCACAACCTTGAAGAATTTGGGAAAGATATATCTCAATGTTGAGCTCGTAACAAAGATCCTAAGGTCACTGTTAAAGGAATAGAGACCCAAAGTGATAACTTTAGAAACTGCAAAAGATTTAGACACTATTTCACTTGATTGGCAAAGAGGAAACTTGATGATCCATGGGACAAAGTTTAGACGAGATGAAGGATCCTCCTACAGAAGAGGAATGACTCTGAAAGCTGCTGAAGAATCAGCTCCATCTAATAGTGATAAAAGCGACATTGAGTTACAGATAGATGAAGAAGATGAATTCAATTTTATGGTCAGAAAATATACACACTTTTTCAAAAAGAAGATGATAAAGAAAACAGAAGGAAATAAGAAAACTGAAAACAATAGGTTCCTATCAAAAGACAGTGCCAACAGTAGGAATACACAGAATACTTAAATTATATGTTAATATTGCAAGAAGCCTAGACACACCAGACTAAAATGTCGACTTTTTCTTCAAAAGGACAAAACTGAAAAATAGAAGACCTAGGAAGCAAGCCATGATTGCAGCTTGGTCCAACGAAGATTTTGAAAATTTTGATGAAGAAAAGTCTAAAGAAGTAAGCAATGTTTGTCTTATAGTTGATTCAAGAGAAGATGAGGTATATTGTTCTGACTCTGATATTGAATTTGATGAATTACGTGATGCATATCATGAACTATATGCATAGTACAGTAAGTTAACCGTCTAGTATTTCAAAGAGGTTGAGAAGTCTAAAAACAATGATGTTTCTTTGAAAAATAAAATTAAGTCATTAGAATCAATGAATAAGAACCTATTGTCTAAGAATATTTCTTTTAAAAATGATTATAAGCAAAAGGTTATCTGGAAAATAATTTTGGAAGAAAAAGTGAATCAGTTAGAAAATGCATTGCTTATGAATGATTATAGAAAAGTAAAATAATTAGAAGAAAAGGTTGATGTACTGGAACTTGAAAAAGAGAAATTTGCTGGAAAAATCATATCATTAGAAAAGGATCTTGATAATTTTGTTGATGGAAAGAATAATCTTCTTGCATTACTTGGTAATGGTAAATATGTCTTTGATAAGGCAGGAATAGGATATGATGAAGATAATAATATTAAGTTGTACAAGAATTTCTTTCTTAGAAATAATAGTAACTATAATCGAAAAGGCATTAACTTGTTGCATGAAAAAAATGATAGTAACTCTCATTCACTGTTTTATGCTTTTACTGTGGCAAACATGGATATATTAGTTACTCTTGTAGCATTTGCAGAATGAAAAAATTATCTAAGATATATGTTTGGAGACCAAAAGGTTATACTACTAATCTGAAAGGACCTAAACAAGTTTAGGTACCTAGATTGAGATAATACATTCTGCAGATATGCTTTGAAACAGTGACAAAAGAAAATTAATCGATAGTTGATAGTGGCTATTCAAGACACATGACAGGTTAAATATCACACTTCAACTATATTGAAAGCAAAGATGGAGGTAGTGTTGTTTTTGAAGACAAAACAAGGAAAAGATTATTGAAATTGGTAAAATTGGTGCCTCAGACTCTACTTTTATTGACAATATTCTCTATGTTGATGGTTTGAAACATAACCTGCTAAGTGTAAGTCAGTTATGTGATAAAGGATATAGAGTCACATTTTATGCATCTCATTGCGAAATAATTGATAATAACCACAATAACATTGTGTTTGCTAGCCCTAGAAATCAAAATATATATTGTGTTCAACTGGAAGACATGTCTTCTCAAGAAGTTAAGTGTTTTGTTTCCCTAGAAAAGGACTCATTAATCTGACATGGAAGATTTGGACATATTACCATGATCATTTTATCAAAACTCTCCAAAAATGAGTTAGTAAGAGGTCTATCAAATTTAAACTTTGAGAATAATCAAGTTTGTGAAGCATGTTTAAAAGGAAAAGACGTTAGAAGTAGTTTTCCACCTAAGAATGTTGTATCTACTAACCAACCACTTGAACTTATACATATGGATTTGTTGGTTCTACTAGAACTCAAAGTTTTGGTGGCAAACATTATGGTTTTGTTATAATAGATGATTATTCTAGATTTACTTGGGTTTATTTTCTAGCAAATAAAGACGATGTTTTTAAAGTCTTTGAGAATTTTTGCAGAAAAATTTAGATTGAAAAATGGTACTGCATTATTTCAATTCGAAGTGATCATAGAGGAGAATTTGATAACAGAAAATTTGAAGATTTTCATGATGATAATGGTATCACTCATAATTTATCATGTCCAAAGACACCCTAGCAGAATGGAGTTGTCGAGAGAAAGAACAAGACTCTTGTTGATATGGCTAGAACCATGCTATGTGAAAGTGGTCTACCTCATGGGTACTGGGTAGAAGCCGTGTCTATGACCTGTTACATTCTAAACAGGTATCTTATAAGGCCTATTCTCAAAAAGACCCCCTATAAGCTGTGGAAAAGAAGAAAGCCAAATGTTGCCTTTTTTGAGCTTTTGGCTGCAAGTGTTTTGTGATGAATATTGGTAAGGACAACCTTGGAAAATTTGATGCAAGGTTTGATGAAGTTATATTTGTGGGATATAGCATTGTTAGCAAAGGATTAAGAGTCTATAATAAATGAACTAAGAGGATAGAAGAATCAATACATGTAGTATTTGATGAAGCACTACCCTTAACAACAGCTGCTGATTCAGATGATGAAGAACATCTTTTGGTTCCTAAAGATACACCATAAATTTAAACTACAACAGTAGTGCCTCATCTTCACAAGATCAATAAGGTCCTTTTGAAGCTAAGACAGAGAAGGCTTCTTCTCCAAGCACACCTCAACAGGCTCCTATATTGCAAAGGACACCAGATACTCATAGCATAAGGACACCAAGAGAATGGAGAGGTTTTGATACACTTTAGTATATTCTGGGAGACCCTTCAGAATGCTTATGAATAAAAGCATCCTTCGAAAACAATTATGTTGCCTTTGTTTCATAACTAGAACCAAAAACTATTGAAGAGGCATTTGCTGATGAAACTTAGACTTCAGCTATGAAAGATGAACTAAACAAGTTTGAAAGGAACCAAGTTTGGAATCTGGTAACTTATCCACAAAACAAGTCAGTCATTGGAACTCGTTGGGTATTTAGAAACAAACTAGACGAAAATGGTAAGGTGATAAGAAATAAAGCTGGACTTGTAACTCAAGGCTATAACCAAGAGGAAGTTATTGATTTTGATGAGACTTATACTCCTATTGCTAAACTGGAGTCTATGAAAATTTTACTTACTTTTGCATGTTATAGAAATTTTAAATCATTCCAAATGTATGTTAAAAGTGCTTTCTTAAATGGCTATATTAATGAATAAGTGTTTATTAAGCAACCTCCAGGATTTGAGAATACAGACCATCCAGATTGTATGATGAAGATAACAAAAGCTTTGTATAGTCTAAAGCAGGCTCCTCCAGCATGGTATGATAGGTTAAGTAATTTCTTGCTTGAGAATAACTTTGAAACAGGAAAGGTAGATAAAACCTTATTTATCAAGAAAAAAGAAAATGATTTACTTATAGTTCAATATATGTTGATGACATAATATTTGGTGCTGCTAATCCATATTTCTGTAAAGAATTCTCAACCTTAATGCAGGGAGAGTTTGAAATGAGTATGATAGGTGAACTATCCTTCTTTCTTCGGTTACAAATCAAGTAAACAAAAAAAGGGAATCTTAATTAGTTAAAATAAGTACACAAAGGAACTTATAAAAAAATATCATTTTGAAAATGCCAAACTAATGGGAACTCTAATGTATACTGGAACTAAGCTTGATAAGGATAAAGCAGGCAAGGCTACTAATGAAACAAAATATAGAGGAATGATTGGTTCATTTCTATATCTCACAAGCTTAATACCAAATATTATACTTAGTGTGTGTCTTTATGCACATTTCAATCAAATCCTAAAGAAAGCAATCTTCAATCAATCAAGAGGATTTTTGTTTTCTTCTTAGAACTATGGATTTTAGACTATGGTATTCGAAAATAGATTCATATAACATGGATGGCTACTGTGATACAGATTATGCAGGTGATAAAGTTGACAGGAAAAGTACGAATGGCTACTGTCAATTCCTTGATAGATGTTTAGTCTCTTAGTCCTGCAAGAAACAAAATTGCACAACACTTTCCACAAATGAAGCAGAATATATAGCAGCTGTTGTTGTTGTGCTCAAATTTTATGGATGAAACATCAACTCTAGGATTTTTCCCTAAATTTTATTCATATTATAATATTGTGTGATAGTACAAGTGCTATTAATTTGTCTAAAAATCCAGTGCTTTGTTCTAGGATTAAGCATATAGAAGTTAAACATCATTTTCTTAAGGATCATGTTTTAGAAGGAACTATTGAATTATTGTATGTTAATACTGAAAAGCAAGTAGCTGACATTTCTACCATGCCACTTTCAGAAGATAGATTTTTTTGGTCAAGAAAAGAGCTTGGTATATGCAGATTATCAGACATCTAACTTTGTTTGAAGGTTTTATGATACTTCCTTTTGTAAATATAACAAGCTCCCTCAAATGTGTTATTTAAAAGTCTCTTATCAGTTTAAAAGGGGAAGAGTAACTTTATTCAGAGATTGCAATTACTAAAAGACGTTATTTTAGTTTTGAAAAATACGAATACAATACTATCAGATTAACAGAAGATAGGGAAACGATCATATCTCTGGAAGCGTGTGAGCTCTTTCATCTTCACATGAAACCCAATCTTAGAAACCTTCAGCATACTTTGAAACGGTTCCTCCTACATCTTATCTTTGTCGTCCCTTAAAGCTCATTCGATCTCACTGCAATCAAACTCCTTTCTCAAATCTCTTCAGAAATTTCCATCATCCTTTATTTTTGAAAATGGCACGAAAAAAATCTAAGGGACAAAAGAAATCATTGAAACCCACTAATAGTCATGGTGAAACCTTACACCATGAACAAGCTTTTGTTTCTGAACCTTCTATGTGACCTACTCCAGAAATACCAAAAAACTATTATGAACCAATTGTTGTCTCTTCTGTGAAAAAGCCCCAATTTTTAGAGCAATACAAACAAAATACACCATTATATACACATAGGAGAAAGAAGAAGAATATTCTATCACCGTCACCACTGGAAGAATTAGCTTCCGATGCATCCACTGAACACCATGAATCAAAGACCAGACGACAATATGATTTTGAGTTTGATGAAGAAAGTTTTGTTTTTGATGGCACAAACCCTAGCTCATTAAAAAAAGTAGAAGAAAAAGAAGAAGAAGAAGAATCTAGTGAAGAAGAGCCTGCTCATGTAGGGAAAATTTCTAATAAGGGGGGTTACCGAGAAAGGTAAGATTTCTCTCTCCTTCTCCAGTTTCAAAACCCTTCTCTCCTTTGTTTACTCCTTCACCATCGCCTTCACCTTCACCGTCACCACTACCAAATCACATGCCTACTCCCACTCCTATAATCTCTTCACCTAGACCATCATCAACACCTTGATTTGGACCCATTATTTCAAGTGTGTTCGAAGAAAGTTGAATCATCTCTAATGATGATTTAGAAGAAGGACCAATTCGTTGGTCAGAAGACCACGAACCAGAGGAAGTATAGTGCAAGCTGTCAAAGAGCCTGTAGTTGAAAAAGAAGAGAGCCCTGACAATGAACCAATGCAAGCAGAAACATCCTTAAAAAGAAAGAGAGAAGAAATTAAAAAAGGCAAGGCACCTATGCTTGAATAAAGGGAAGAGGATCCTATCATTCGAGAGAAATCTTTTTTTGAAGAAATTCTTAAGGCCAAAGCATCTAAGAAAAGGAACATTTCTGTACAAAAGAAAGGAGAGCCTTTAGCCCCTCCAAAAATGTTTCAATTGATGGAAGTTGAAGTAATATACAAAATACGCTACAAGAAAAGAAATATGATTACTGGGCTTATTTTGCCTCCTATGTTGTTTGATGACATTGGTATTCCTGTTTTCCCTTACCTTCTTGCTATTGGAGGGTATAATTTCTTAAATTTGAATTAGACTATTTGTGATGAGTCGGTTCATTCATTTTATACACATATGAAAAAGGAAGTTATAGATGGAAAATTGGCAATTATATCTTCAGTGCATGAATTTAAAATTTTGATTACTGAGGAAATTTTGGGAAACTTGCTGGATATAGCTCCCATATGCAGAACTAATTTCTCTTGTCATAAATAGGATGTGGCTGATTTAAATTTGGGAAAAGTTTTGGAATTTATCTGTCTTCACATCGAAAATACACAAGATGGCAAACCTTAGTGTAAATAGTTGGATTTACTGCTACGATGCCTTGCATCACTACCTGCAACTTCAATTTTTCTAAGAAGTAGTTTGGTTGAATGATGTAGTTTGTTGGACACATATATTGTCTATAATTTTTTGAAAGGTAACCGAATGAACCTCCCAGCTATGATTATGCGTTTTATGTTAGATAAGGGCAGTTATAAGAACACTGCTGGGTGCTTGCCATATGAGATGCTACTTACCAAAATACTAGCTTATTATGATGTGTCATTTGATAATTTGGAATGGTAAGAGTATGGTAAGGACCATTCATCAATTCCATTTCAATTTGGGTATAACCTAAAAGATAATGTGTGGGTGGAGAAGAAGACTGAAAGGATAACATATTTCTTGGGTCCTGCTCTAGAGAAACAGACTCCTGTCACTCCGCAAGATGCAAACAACATGGTCCTTCAATAACAAATGAGGGACATCCAACTTAATCAAAATTATATGAGTGGCCAGATAAACAGAATGCAAGATCAACTGAATGAGGTGCAGCTTCTTTTTCGAACCCATATTGAGTTCCTCAAGGAATATTTTCGATAAAGAATATACTCTCTTTAATGATTTCTATGAATAACTTCTATGAATGATTCTTACATTTGAATATTTGTGCTCTTTGCTAATTGCATGGTTATTCTGCTTACTTTGTTCAATTGCTTCCCCTTCTTTTTGATAATGACAAAGGGGGAGAGTAGAAGAGATATATTTTTTACTTTGATTTTTTTGATATTTTTGCTTTGATATTGCTATATATTTTTATTTTGATTTTTTCTTTAATATTGCTAACTTTTTGCTTCTATTGATGAATTTGTTGATTAGTTGATGAACTTGTCTATGTTGTTGAAATGCTGAAGTTTGTTGAAATAATATACTTTGCTAATTGTTGAAATGCTCATATGTTTTTGAAACATGTCTAATACGTGCTGATAGATACTTAATATTCATATGCTAAGTTTCAACAAAAGGTTCCTTCTAATCATGGTTGATAGTAGGGACTTACATATAAAGAGTACATGTATTTTTCGAAATCCCTTGCTGTTACTTGAATCTTTTGAAAAATATATTTACTATTGCTTGTTATCATCAAAAAGGGAGAGATTGTTAGCTTAAGGCTTTTAAATAAATGATTTTGATGATAACAATCAATAATATTTCAAAGCTAGTTACATTTCAAAATTCAAATTTATTTGGATTATTTTAAAAAAGGTAACAATATTATAAAATTGGGTATTCATTTAAAATAAAAAGATAATCATTTAATAATCCCTATTTTGCAGGAACCATCTTAACAACTTCTTCACATAATGAGAAACGATTCCACAAAATCTGGAATGAATAAGTTACTATCTTTTTTGTACGGTCGAAGGATCCTTCTATTCACCTAATTTGATAGTCGATCTCAAGACACAATCAAAAGATTATCCAACAACCAGATATTTGAAGATTTTGTCAAAGATAGTGAAAAAGATGTTTTAATAGATTCAAAGTCGATTCAGCCAGTTAATCCATGTTATAATTAAAGCAAGGGCTAGTTGGAGGGAATTCTTATTAAAGGGAAAGTTACTGCAGTCGAAAATGCACCAACTTTCAGAAACACATTAGTAGTATCAACACTTACTCTCGAAAAGTTACAATTTATATCCTTTATGCTTTTGAAAGTAATATTCTATCAAGAGAGAGATCAATATTCATTGAAGCTCATATTGAGTAAATCCTATTTTTATTTGTTGAGAGCTTGAAGAGGCTTGTTAAATACTAATAGTGTAGAAGTTTGAAAAACCTTAAAAAAGATATACTTGTGAGTTTGGAGAGGCTCGATAAATTACTACTTGGAGATTATTAGTAAAATACTCAAGTTGGATACTTGGGAACTAGAGATAAGCTTGGTTATAAGTTGAACCAGTATAAATTGGTTGTGTCTTTCTCTCTCTTTCCTTAATCTTTAAATTTTCGCGTTATAGTTATTGTTGTTTTTAATTTGCAAGAGGTTTCTTTCATTTTAAATTTTCATAGGCTCCTTTCATTTAAAAGTTTAACAGCCTTTTATCATTTATATGAATTGGTAGTAACTTGCAATAATTTTCACCTCCTTCTTGTGTGTGTTTGCTTTATCAAGAATATCCAGTAAAAATTTTGTTAGTACAAAGCATTACTCCTAAATAGCAGAGGAAAGATGTTTCCAAACAAAAAGATCTTTCCAAACAATTTCAGGTCTGGTATGTTCTGTCCATGCTTAGTACTTCCTGGAGATTGTCTTTATCTTTTCCTTTTTGCCACATCAGAATCCAAGAAGATATTTGAAAATCCAAGTAAATGTTATTTCAGATATGGGTGAAACATTAGGAGAATTTAGATTGGCAAGAGAAAGAACATTCCTTCTGATGTTTGCAAGCTTTCTTGTTTAACGTCTGAACTGTTATTCAAAGTTATTTTATCATGTTTAGTGTTCAACTTCGCTATAATATTAGGGACAAGGTCACATTTATAAGCACTTAGTGTTAGGAAATTGAAGTGGAATTCAATTACGTGTGTAATTGAATAAATAAAATATTTATCATTTGGTTTTTTAAAAGTTAAAATTCGTTAAATTTTATAAAATGATTAAGGCATAAAATATAATAAAACATGAATTATAATTTGTATTATATTTCGAAGGATGATCATTTTCTTGTTAATTCTCTTAAAATATTTTTAACATTCGCTCATTTCAAACCACCGTAATCGTATAAGTGTTCAGTATCTAACATTATTTATAAAATGTGTTGAGAGAATTATATAATTATTATAGAGATGGTTAGGCAAAAAGTGTTGTTTCAAAATTAAAATTTATTTCAACTAAATTACTAAAACGTTCAAGCCCTACTATAGATAGGTTTAAGTTTTAAGGGAGTATAACACTCAATTAAAATTTAATTAGAATCAGAACTAATTCTAATTAAGTACCAATTAGATTAAATAAGATCTAATATCTTATATTTATCCTTGGTTATTAAATATCTTATAACTTGATTAAAATACAATTTTCTCTCTTTAGCTTATTCTTTGTATGAGACTTATTAGGTTTCTACATATATTGACAATCAATATAAAGGATAATCCTAAATTATATCTAAGATTAGATAAATTAAGCTCATTTAATTCTTATTTAATTTTCTAATTAAATAATTTATATCCATAGATTAAGGTTAGTTTTTAGCAACAAATCGTGACTAGTCAAATATTTAAGAATGTTAAAGTAGTTTTTAATTAACCTTTTCGTGCATGATTTTTTCGTATAATTTAATCATTTCATCATATAATATTCTAATTAGAGATAGTGTATAAAACTAATGTTTACTCTATTTGACCTGAATCATATTAGTTCTCGACTATTATTAATTGATAATATTAATGGCATTTGTAAAAATATTTTATAAAGCATCTTAGTCAAATATTTTTCGAATCAATACTAGTTTAGAATAATAAAATATTTTGCTTAATCACTTTAGGCTGATGAATCATATATTGATCACTCAACTACATTCATATTGTTCATGTTATATTCAATGACCACTAACTAAGCTATTATTGATTAGAATAGGTCATGAGTAGTATCAAAACATAACAATCCTTATATAAGATACTTTAGAGATATCAAGTCAAAAAATCATTTATACAATTATCACGATGAGAATCTCCATAAACATATAATGTTCCAAATAGAATTTTCATATGAGGTCAGTTCATTGAACTTGTTCTTTAATAAGTAGGAATGTCAATTTTGGCCTAGCCCAGCCTGATTTTGACCCAGGTTGACCTAGCCATGGGCCAAAATTGTTTGGCTTTACGGACCACGAGCTAGTGGCTTGACCGAAACACCTAAAACAACGTCGTTTTTAACTTATTTTAAAAATATATATAGGGTTAGGTCGGGTCGGGATAGGGACTGGGTGGCATCCTTATTAACAAGTATCTACATCATCATCATCATCACCCAGTTTGAAATCCTGCAATGAAGCGGGGTCTGGAGAGGTCTGATATCGACTGGTTCTTTCATAAGGAAAAAACATAAAGTTTTTATGTTTTATTAATGCCCAATTTTAATAGAACAATGAATAAGAATAATTTAGGTATCATATAAAAATGCAATATGAATATCATAATTATGATCTCATCATAATTTCATTTGTAATGTATATTTGTCTCATGGATTTTATGATATACATCTGAATGTGTATTAGATAAAGAATACTTTTAAATAATTATGTTACCAAACTATAACAACTGATTGACTATAGGGCATAAATCAACAATCTCATACTTGCACTAAGACAATCGTTTAAGCATCTTATAGAATATGACCACATGATGATGATGCTACTATTGGGACAATAGTTTAATGAAAGAATTCTAGAAGATTATCTATAGTGAGCACCTGTTTAATTGTTACAGTTTTCTTCTCCATTATTATTGTAATTAAGAAAAATTGGTTAAATACATAATTAGATTTTTATAAGACTTTAGCTCCTTTTGCATGCCCAATAACTATAATGTTTTATAGTACATTACTATTTTAAATAATGTAAGGAACTATAACAAGGTAGAAACAGCTTTATGGTCAAGTAGATGTTAACAAACTTCTCTATTTGGAGGTCCATAATGGAGGACCTTCTGTCTTACAAAGATCTCTTCAATCTTATTGATGTGGACAAATGTGTGAAGGATGTTGTTCCTTCAAAACTTGAGAAGATGTCAGATAGAGAATGAGAGAAGATGAAGCAGAAAACTCTGGGCATGATTCGACAATGGATTGATATTAATATATTCAACCATGTGTCACAAGAAATGAATCATTTTGAGCTATAGAAAAAGCTAGAAGGACTTTATGACTGGAAGATTTCCCATAACAAGGCCTCTTTGATTAAAAGGTTTGTAAACTTGAAGTTGAAAATTGAGAAATTTGTGTTAGAGCATCTTAGTGTTTTCCAAGATATAATCAACAAGCCTACAACAATAAAGATCATTCTTGATGACAAGCTTCAAACTTTGTTCCTGTTGAGTTTGCTACCGAATAGCTAAAAGGCACTGCGATAAGCAATTTAGCTCGTGAAGGTGTGCTTTCTTTGGATGTAATTAAAGAGAGAATGTTCAATTAAGAAACCAGAAGAAAAGAGATGAGAGTTGAAAACATACAAGCTTTTTTAGCAAAAAGCAGGAGGAGCAAGAGTAGAAGTCCTAAAGGGCATGACAAATCTAAGAACCGACCAAAGTCTAGAGGTGACAAAAGCTTGAAGACATATTACTATTGTGAAAAGTTAGGACACGTTAAAAGTTTTTATTATAAGTGGAAGAGGGATCCTAAAAAGCAAGATCATCAAAATAATAAAGATGATAAAAATACAGTTGCAACGACTTCAAGAATGGATGATGAAGCGTCCCTGGTTTATGCGACAAGTGAATATCTCCATGTTAGTAATTCAGCTTCTAAGTGGCTGATTGATATTGGAATTTCATATTATTGTGTTCAAAAACTAAAATACTTCTCAAATTATCAGAACGAAGACTTTGGGATCTTAACTATTTTTATTATTATTTTATCATGCAAGTGCTAACGATGGCACGTTATGACTTCACCATACCCTACTTTTACCCGATTGAAGGAAAGTTTGTTCCCTTCCCTTCTTACTTCGGAATGTAATACTCGAATGCAAAAATTTGGGTTCTTAATAGGGAACAAAGGGATATGTTATAAGAAAAGAAGGCATATCATTCTTGAATTTGCAATTATTACATTTTCAAAATGCATTAAATAAATCTTTGATAATATATAGTTTATAAATTTTATGATCATAATATATTATTTAGTAAATTAACAAAATTAATTAAAAAATTTATGATCTTAATATATTATTTAGTAAATTAAGTAAAGAATTTAATTAAATTGATAGTAAGAATCCCAATTTCTCATTATAATATTGAAGTATCTCAATTTCTCATTATAATTTTGTCTTGAAGAGTTTTTATTAAAAAAATTAAACTATGAGTTGGTTCTAATTAATTGTTAGTCTCTTGAATTCTTGGACCACCTCTAAAGATTTGATATTCATTATTAAAAAGAAAAAAAAAACATAAGTACTTGGCATTGTGGAGGGGTCATGCCATCTAGTCTAACTGCAATCTGATATGTTCTGTTTATATCTTAATGCCAAAATGGCAAGCATAAATCGGTAGACTTGAAATATGAGGATTCGGAATGAGGTATACCCCTTTCATTAGTCCACAACTTTTACTTTTCCTCTCCACTTTTGTCTTCATCCTACTAAGCCTAGTCCTTTTTACATGCAAGCAACAGGAAATAAAGATGGGTACTTTTGTGGACATGAATAGTTTCCAGGTGGATAATATTGGAAGAGACAAGAGGCCTGACATTGGAAATATACCAAGTGCTCATTGTTGTTTCTGAGGCTGAAAATGGATTCTATACTGTAACTAAACATCAATGGTGTTAGAGAAACGAAAGCTTGAGCTCTTATTATTGCTCGATATAATTTCCAACGAAGCATTGGGTAGTAGATAGATATGCCCATTCAACACACCCAGCTCCATCTGAATTTCTCTCTGCTTTGGCTTGTCATTGAGTCCCTGATTAAGAGATGATCATTTAGACATCCCTCTATATCTGCAGTGGTAGAACTTGGTCACAACGAACCTGTGCCCCCACAAGTTCTGGAAACATGGCCGCCAAAAAGACGGAGCTTCTGTCCTCCGCCACGAGGAGAACTAGCGAATGGTTCGATACCTATCTTTTCTATTTTATCATTTTCTTCATAAAAAGTTGCAGGTTCTTGTTATTTATGCTATCTGTATTTGTTACTTAAATAACAGATCTCCAACCATGAACTTTTACAGGATTGTCTCCCAGGAAATACCCAGCGACGTCACAGTTCATGCCGGAGGAGCTTCTTTTAAATTGCATAAGGTGTGAGTCGATCCCGACTACTGTTTCCTGTTTTAATTAACCACAATGAACTTGAAGAACAAATAGCAATATATTTATTGTAATAAATTGTGAGTTGTCTTTTAGTCTGCATTCCTAGCTTCCATCAAGGAGCAATACTACAGTTTTGGAGAATCTTAGTCTCATAGTAGTTTGTGTTTGATGATTTGTTAATTCTGCTCCTGCTTGGTTTGAAGTTCCCACTGGTCTCAAAGTGTGGATACATAAGGAAAGTGGTATCAGAATCTAGTGATGCTGATCTCTCTGAGATCCAAATTCCAAATATCCCTGGTGGAGCAGAGGCATTTGAACTTGCAGCCAAGTTCTGCTATGGAATCAACTTCGAAATCAGTATAGAAAATGTTGCCATGCTTCGATGTGTGGCAGAGTTTCTAGAGATGACAGAGAACTACGCAGTTGGGAATTTAGTCGCAAGAAGTGAAGCATATTTGAATGAAGCTGCACTTAAGAGCCTTGCTGGTGCAGTTTCCATCTTGCATCTATCAGAAAACCTCCTTCCTCTGGCTGAGAAAGTAAAAGTGATAAGCAGATGCATAGATGCAATTGCCTTTATAGCCTGCGAAGAAAGCCAGTTCTCTACAACAGGTAGGTCAGATAGTGGAATTGAGGGCGTAATTTCTTCGATGGTTTGCCAGCCAAAGACAATTGTTGATTGGTGGGCTGAAGACTTGACAGTTCTCAGGATTGATATCTTCCAAAGAGTTCTGACAGCTATGATGGCAAGAGGGTTTAAACAATATGACCTTGGACCCATTTTAATGCTCTATGCACAGAAAGCTCTACGAGGTTTGGTGAGATATCAACCTGAAATACTTGGTTTGACGATTCTATCGCGTATGGATTATGTGTTCATAATCTTTCTTTCTGGAACAGGAAACACTTGGTAAGGGAAGGAAGAAGATCGAACTACATCAAGAACATGAGAAGAGAGTTGTCTTAGAGACAATAGTCAGTCTTCTTCCAAGAGAGAGGAATGCATTGTCTGTTAGTTTCCTTTCCATGTTACTCCGAGCTTCAATATTCCTGGAGACAACGGTTGCTTGCCGGCTTGATCTCGAGAAGAGAATGGCCTTACAATTAGGACAAGCTGTCCTGGACGATCTGTTGATCCCTTCATATACATTCACAGGAGATACATTGTTTGATGTTGACACAGTTCAAAGCATAATGATTAATTACCTTGATTATGAAGCAAAAGGGAGCCAATATGGGTATCAAACAGATGATGAGTTTGTTTCACCGTTGCATAGTGATATGGAAAGAATTGGGAAGTTGATGGAAAACTACCTAACTGAAATAGCTTCTGATCGTAACTTATCTGTTGCAAAATTCATTGGTCTTGCTGAACTTGTACCAGAACAATCAAGGGTAACAGATGATGGAATGTACAGAGCCGTCGATATCTACCTCAAGGTACACTCTTCCTCATTACCTTCTTATCTAGTTCAAATCTCGCAGTATGTTCTATTAGAATATTGAAATTCATCGAGTGTTGCTATGTTGAATCTTTTAAACCAGAATCAGTTAAAGCAGCTTTTTCAAGCTTTAAGATAGTTAATGGAAAAGCAAGAGTAGCAACCTATATAGCGATAATCACGATTGTTCTTTTATTGGATTTCCTTATCATAAGTTCGTATTTTGATCAATAGGCTCATCCTGCTTTAACCGACTTGGAGAGGAAGAAAGTCTGCAGTTTAATGGATTGCCAGAAACTATCTCGAGAGGCCTGTGCTCATGCTGCTCAAAACGATCGCCTTCCTGTTCAAACTGTTGTTCAGGTGCTTTATTACGAGCAACATCGCCTTAGAGATGCTAGGAATGGCGGTTTCACGGGTGGAGATTCCCCTGTTCTTTCTTCGAAACTCAGCTTATGTCCCAATGACACTGTTTCTGATGAACTTTCAAGCTTGAAAAGAGAGAACCAAGACCTGAAATTGGAAATAGTTAAAATGAAGATGAAGTTGAGAGAAATTGAAAGATCTACAAATAGATCAGCTATAGGCAGCCCAATTTCAGCTTCTGATAAACCCCCTTTGCCTCGAAAATCATTCATAAACTCAGTCTCGAAAAAGCTTGGTAGGTTTTATCCTTTCGTACGTGCTGATGGAGTCACACCCTCCAATTCCAAAACCAAAACAAGGCCAAGCAAGGATCGGCGGCATTCCATATCCTGATAAATAGGTATATTTCTGAAATTTGGGTGGTTCTTTCTGAACAATTCATCCTTTTACATCAGCTGTTGTCTGTTTCAAATTCATATATACCTCTGTATATCTCCTCTTGTATGATGTCACTGTATATAATAGTCTCATTCCATATTCTATGTGATGTCTGATCCAGAGATTGATGAATTAGAGAACTTGAATAGTTTTAGGGTCTCACCCGTCAGATTGACTCCAGTTAATGGTAACTAGTGCAATGCTACAAGAATTGCCCGATGAAGACTGCTTCCATATTGATTTCTGATGACAAGAATCCTACTCAAGCAAATTTTATATTTTTCCTAGTTCTGAATCAGGAACACCAAAGTGTCTTAAGAATACTCAAGGGGCAGGCTAGCTAGCAGTAATCTGTGAGTAGGAGGTAAGTAGTTTCTGAACTTTAATGAATGAATGCCTATGGTGGATCCATACCCCTGTAAGGCTAGGCACATATCACTTTTACTCAATAGGCCTGGAATCCAACATTGTGCCACAGCCGACAAACACATCGACGCCTGCTACTTCTATTGGACAGTGGAAGTTATCAGCCACAGACAGTTCTTTAAAGAAGCTAAAATGGTTATTTTTAAAGGTCCCCCTGGACTCTTTTGGTCTATAAAGGCAGCCATGTCTCTCGTGCATCTAAAAAGAAGCGTTAGGTATCTGTCGGCCCTCACTGACTTGATATTCCATTTTGCTTCTCCTGTTTCACAAGTTAATATTTTCGGTGCACTTCCAGTAAGACATACCAGTTAATAACATAGTAAAAGTGGCTTTGTAGGATCTACTCAAATCCAGGGAACGTACATTGTGCGGAAGTATATAAAGATCCGTATTGATATCGCAGAAAATGTGATACAGAAATAAATGGTTTCAAAGTTCTAACCCAATTACAATTTTCGTAAAGTTGAAATTGCCATCTTGTACAAGAATATAAGGACTTTCTACTGATAGAAGTCAAAGTGATCATGCCGGATACAACCGGGTCTTTTCTACTTTTGCGAACGAAATAATATATGAAGTTATTAGCGTGATGTTAAATTCTTAGTTCATTTATCATACTTGTTCAAGATTGAACCTTTGGCTCTTTCAATCAACAAAGCTTTCAGTGGGTTAGTCTAGTTCAGTTGAGGACTATAGATGCTGGCAAGCTTTAGCTGATGATTTTGAAAGCATGCCAGTATTATATTTAGATGATTAAGTACGTAAAGAAAGTTCAGAAAAGATGCAAGTCGAGCATTCCCATTTACTGATTAGATTGTAATTGGCTTTCCAAGCAATGGGGCCACGAATCATACTCTTTTGGATAAAGGTTATCTTTACACAAGACACGCATCAAACAACTAAGCAGGAAAAAAGAAAAAGATCCGAACATCAATTACGGAACTAGTGGATGGGAACAAGTCCAAAAAGTCCTCATCACATTAGAGTAAGGCAGATATTTTCAAGTCATGTTCAGACTCAAAACTTGGAAAAGCCAAGGAGGCTGTTTCAGTCTCTCCTGTGTAAATCGTTCTTCAACTTCAACACTGTTTTTACTCCCACCTTGGCACTCCAAGCCTATTTCAGGAATCTGAACGGTTTCTTCTCTAGTTGAATACTTTGTTTGACGGTTTCCTTGATTTGTCCTGTTGATATGGCTTGATCCTGTGGAAGATGAACAAAAGCTTTGCCCTGAATCTGAAGTCCGAGGTGTCTCAGGTTTCTTTCCCCGACTGTAACTCGTTGGCCCTAGTGTTAACTTGATCTCACTCTCATTTATGGGGTCTAAAAGTCTGTAGCCATTTGATTCTGCAACATACTCCTCTGCAGGTCTCTCCAAGTCAAATGTCACCATCGACTTTTGTTGCATATCATGAGCATTAATAGTATGATTGAAGCTGATGCCTTTCTTCGATTTCCACATTTCTTCACTCCTCGAATCAGGCCTATAAGAACTTTCACTTCTTCTCATCAGAGTCTTCTGTACTTGATATAAACGGTGAAGTTCGTTTACCTGCAACAGAATTTTCAGGCTACGAATTGCCAATTCGGTTGGAAAATCCGAATAGACAAGAGATGGGGAAGAGTTACCTGCTCTCTGAAGGTTTCTTCGTGCTTCAACATGGCCATTCTCATGTATTCCTTGTCGCAAGGCTTGATAAGTCTCTCCATAGAAACTGATGTTAAACCAACCACTATAGAACCAGATATTTATTGTAACTTGTAATCGAAGAACCCTTCCATGTGCTCAGGAATTCATCAGGATCAAATTTAAAGATTGAAGATATCTCCGCAACTCACTGTTCGCCTGTGCAACGAGTAGAAAACGGTAAACGCCAACGAGGTCTCTTCTATCGATGATACGGAGTTCTAGTTACAAAAAGTACTGAAAGGAAAGTAATATCGAACAATTATGCATCTATAACATCATTCAACAACTTTGTATAATTTGTCTGTTTGTCAACTTCCTTTTTTTTTCCTTCTCTTCCTGGGCCACAATCTTAATTCCGGGCACAAAAATGTTCTTCCAATACGAAAAATCAACGTTGTATCGTATCATTTCCTTACTCTTGCGATATTAAACCTTCAGTGGCACATTATATGAAACCTCAAAACTAAATGCAGTTTAAAGACACAGAAGATCCCTAGTCCCTGACCATGAAGAAAAGAAGAAAGGTTCTATTCTTTGCTTGTAATCATATGGCTCTAAATCCTTATTCTTCTACAAGGAGCACGTAATCAGACACAAATGAAGAAACTCATCAACAATTAATAAGTAAGCAATAGAGAAGTGCATGGAACAAGTTCTTGGTTGAGATCAGTTCAGAGAGCGCTAAGCCATAAAGGCAAAAACATGAAAATGGACAATACCATGAAACTGACATGCTGAACCTATCGTATCTTTTCTTCCAAAAATTCTAAGTTTCAGAACACAGAATTCATGGAAAAGTGAATGCAAGAAAAAGATGAAAGATTGATCACCTGTAACAGTTTGAATAGCTGATGAAAGAATCAAAAACTTATGCTTTGAATGTGGAGAAGAAGCAGAAGAGAATAGAATCCTTTCCAGAAAAAGGCCAACAGTACTACTACTGGTTGCACCAAATCTTCAACCAGCAACAGCTTGTTTCCTAATGAAAGGCCTTTGCTTTTCACATTCTCGTTCAGTATATGCTGCAAAAGAAGGAATAAAATATAGATGAAGAAGAATTTAAGATTCTTTATCTGTTTCTCTTTCTCTCTGACACATACATATGATCACAGAAACCAAAGAAAGGTTGCGTCTGGAGTTTGAGGCATGCCAAACAAATCCCAGTGCATTGGCCAATATCATTCAAGTTTTGTGGAAGAGATGCCCCAGACAAGTCCAGCAATGCAGGCAGATAAAAGAAATTTGGAGAAAACTATAACAGTAACTCTCCTAGACACAACTATAAAACATTAGTTTAATGTTTACAATTGTTGAGGATCACAAGGCCCTACAATGCTTCTGACAATCATCAAAAAGAACAGTTTAGCCTGCTGTAAGGTGAATCACATGCAACAAGCATTCTATATCTCCAATAACTAGTTGTCTCGATTATCTATACAAATATTATGTATTGTAATTAAATATCAGGGGAGCTTATGAAGGTGGCATGAACTGGCCCCGCCGA
Organism: Erythroxylum baracoense; assembly: GCA_025629805.1. Taxonomy (NCBI): domain Eukaryota; kingdom Viridiplantae; phylum Streptophyta; class Magnoliopsida; order Malpighiales; family Erythroxylaceae; genus Erythroxylum; species Erythroxylum baracoense. The sequence continues at coordinate 29,660,956 of JAOTAY010000189.1, forward strand.
CAATTAGATCTTCACCGTACATTACGTGGGTACCTCACAAAACACTCCAAAAATTCAAAGACTGGCCACGGGATCTAGAATGCAATACTACAGAAATATTCTGATAAGCAAAGTTTCGAGGATCAAGAGGCTTCTGCGCAAGGGACAGAAGCAAAAATTTAGAAATGGGATCTCCGATGCTAGGAGATTAATTTCCAAGTCTTTCCAATTTTTGACTTATTGAGTTCGAGACTAATGAATTTTACAGAATTTCATGCATTATGGATAAGTTTATTTTAGCATTAAGAGTTCACCATTAAAATTTAAGTAAAATTTATCACTTAATTTGAAATTATTTATTTATCAAATAATTGACTAAATCTATTGCTTAATTTTAAATTATTAACTTATCAAATAATTAATTTAATGTTTAAGTAAAATCTATCCATTAATCTTAAAATAATTTGTTGAATTTATCTAATGTATGAATTGTTATATATATTCTAAAGAAATACTTCAAAGAGACTTCTTCTATATCTTGTAAATATGTATAAGATGAGTATGAATCGGTAGACTTTTTAATTGTCACACACACAAAAGAAGACCCAACACAATGGTTGTAGCCTTTTAATTGGGCATGTGAATAGGGAGTTAGGAAATTCCGCTAGAATATATTAACAACAAAAACAACAATTCAGTAAAAATTACGCTAAAGTGCAAAATATGGGAAGGTCCAATAATATATAACCTTACTCTTAATTAATAAAGAGGTTGTTTCCGAATTATGAGAGTTATAATATAAGTAATAAAATTGGTCTAGCTAGACAATCAAAATGGAGCTTATCTAAGAAAATATACGGTACATATGAAATGTACTTACACAACCGTATGCTACTAACATATTTATCACAGGAAGAGCACAATAGTTTCTCTTTTAAGGGTATGCATTTGAGGGATATTATATTTCCATTACATGTATAGTTCTCATGGTGTGTCGAGAAAGAGTGAGCTGGAACTATTTGTCACTGTTACGTTGCAAGCATAAAAAAGGCTAATAAAGGATAAATAAATAAAATTCATGTCTGCTCGTGCTGATCGAGAAAAATGATCACATTCACATGGAATGTACGGTATTATGTGTAGATAAAAACTTGCACAAATCTCTATCTTTGGTCACTTTCTCTCCAGAGTTTCAAAGGACCTAAAATAATGGATGCCACTAGAGAGTTTAGAATTATGAAGACCAGGGATAGAGAGGTCAGGAGAGTGACATGGAAGCACGCGTTGCTGGTGAGAGGTGGTGCAGCCATACGGGAGTGGGTCCATTGGGGTTGCTGAAAAAGGCTGAGCCTTGGTGGAGTCGCCTGTGGCTGGTGTTGACTTGCCCCACTCTTGCAAGTTCATAGCTGAGACGTAATCTGCTTCAGCAATAAAACCTGGATATAGAAAAACAACTGCAAGTTCTTAAAATATAAACATAATTCTACAAATATATGACCACAAAAGTTTATTATGTTCTGACCACAGCAATGATATATTCACAATTCCTTGTTAAAAAGAACTGATATGTGCTTAGAAGCAATCTTAGATTGACCAGACCTTCACCCTTCTTCGGGTTCCGTTACTAATTAGCTTTTTGTCTGTTCATTTGTATTATAAAACTCAGTAATCAAAGTATCAGTAAAAAAATGAGGTTTGTAGTCAATATTCCTTATTGTAGAGTAGTTATTGACATTAGTATTCTTTATATGTTCGTGATAATAAAATTGACATAATGTTTTAATAATAATAATAACATGATTAAACATAATTTAGTTACATGTAAATAATTGAAGGTTAGCCTATCACTTGGTCCTTTGTGATTAAAAGGTCACAAGTTTCAATCACATTGTGACTAAATCGTGAAATTGGCATATTCAAGCACACGCATTGCAGACTTCCACTAACTTTGAGAATGCATTTTTTTTTATATATAAGAGGGAAAAAGAAACCGATTACACGACGTGTCTCGGGAAGTAAACTCCCGACATATCCTCTAGGAGGAGTACATGACACCCAATGAGTAGAAGATCAAAATAAGTAGTGCCAATCGCAAAATGTGCAGCATATCTCGCTAGCCAGTTCGCGCAACTGTTCCTTTCACGGTAGATGTGACGATGGACCACCATCCAGTTCTGCGATAACAGTTCGTGAATCCCTTGAACAATGAGGTTGTAGATCGAGGATCTGCTGGCCAAGGAAGAGAGGAGTTAAATAGCCACAGCCGAGTCGACTTCCAGTTCAATCCGACGATACCTTAGAGTCTACCCGAGCGTGAGCCCTATAAACACTTCCCAGAATTTCGCAGAAACCGAAAATTATTGATTATAGAAAGGTAACAAAATAAGGTCTGCCCTGAACTAAACCATAATTTCTTCAAAACTGAACCATATACATCCTACCACCCTAAGACCTAACAATCACTGCCACAAGTTGTGAGTTCCGATGCCATTTTGCATTTCGATTTTTGTTGGTTGTGCAACGTTATTCACGTGATATCTTATTTCATTAAATGGAGTTCATATATTTCAAATTTAGTTCTACGTATAATTCACAAATATCTCAGCATGTCAAAATAGAAAATTTCAAAACTGAAACTACTAATTTTTCACGTGATATCTTATTGGGTTAATTAAAAAAATATATCAAAAACTTTACTCAATTTTATAATTATAGTCTAAATTTTAAAAAGTAGTAATTAAATACTCATATTTTTATTTTTTTAATTCTAACCTAATGTTAATATTTCCGTAAACGTTGACGTGACTTGTCACATAAGATAGAAATCTTAAACACTTATACACATCAGACTTAATTAAGTTTAACTAAACCACGTTGTTTTGTGATTAAATTCCTAAATCAAACTTTATTATGCCGGTGCGAGATGACGACATAGTTTGTGACAATTTGAATAACATCACAATTTGCCATTCTAGGCCCTTTTTCTTTTATGCGAGAACGAATTGATTTAGGGTTTTCAATTCTAATGATTTAAGCACCGAGTTTGATTTAAAGATTTTAATCACAAAACGACGTAGTTTAGTTAAACTTTATTAAGTCTGATGTGTATAAATATTTAGAGTTTCTATTTTATGTGACAAGTCATGTCAGCAATGTTAACATAACTACTAACGTTAAGATAGAATTGAAAAAATTGAAAGTTTGAGTATTTAATTTTTATTTTTTCTAAGTTCAGGATATAATCAATGGTTATCTTCTTTTCTTTTTAGTTTAGAGAAAAAGAACGTTATATTCTACTAATTTCTACTTAGTCAAGCAATTTTCACTTGCTCAATTAATATTGTAAGCCTCCGAGGGGTGGTCGAGTTAGTGGAGTAGGGAGCATGGGTTTAAAAGGTTATGCGTTCAAATTTCTTATACCTACAGTCTCTCGATCGAGCCTGTCATAAAGGGTTTGTCTAGTGCAGAGTACATGGTTGTCGTGATTTGTAGGCTATTGCATCAATTCAGAGGCTTACTCAATATACATATAAAGGATAGCGATTATGGATTCTTCCGTTCCAAAAACAAAAAACTATAAAACTGTCTACACATGCCAAAAAATTTCAGCTGCTTGTGTTTTAAAAATATGAAGTATTCAAGTCCAGTAGTTATTAATAAAAGAGAAATGTATTGGCACATCTCACCATTTATATTTATATCAAAACCTTTTCAACCACCGAGTCCTCTCGGTGAATTATTTGTTCCCTTTCACGATCACAAGACAAATTATTACCAAAACAAACGACAAAAAAGGAACATTAATTTGGTGACATTCAATTAAGATTACATAACACGCCAATATTGATGATGGAGATGGTAGCTAGTGGAATCTCGAATCTAGATAACGTTAATTGGTATGATTTGTTTATCATGTTTGAGATGCGATTAACGTAACTAATGTGGTTGAAGTTAGTGGAGAAACACATCGTGCTATGCTTCCACATAGCAGCTTTCATATTGGACAATTCAACGTAATATTATATGCATCTATGAGCTGTATTTCGAAGCTTGTCACCAGGCACTTTCTTGTCACGATCTATTCAGCTTGACATGTCCTCCGTAGTTGAAATGAGAGTTCATGAGTGAGGTCTTAATGAAATTATCAATCCATTGGTTAGTGTTAGTAGGTTAATTTTAGACTCCATTTGGTTTGAAATATGCGGTAAACATCATTACAAGTAGGTATTGCTAAAGTTTTAAGTTATAAATTGTAATTTTCACTGTAATTATAGACGAAATAATCATTATAAATTGAAATTCAAACTTATAATACTACAATCTATAACGCAAAACTTTATTACATCCTTAAATAATACCAAATAACTAAATTTACATTAAGCTGATGTTAGGACTAACTTGTTTAGTTTAGGAAAATTTGGTAGTTTTTGATATGATCACTGAATATCGAACTCTTACCCTTAGTTTAATTTAAAGTCGAACCCTAAAACTTGATTCCCCTTTAAAAGAAAGCATTCTAAACTACACTAAGAACCCAATTCAGAACTCCTTTTCTTATACTAATTAAAAACCTTTCTACAGGTTAAAAACTTGACATCGCCCAAAACCTTAGCTCTGTTCCCACTCCAAGCCACTAAGAACATAGTTCAGCATAAATTACATGGAACTTGACAAAAACCTAGTAGACCTATCAACACATAT
>JAOTAY010000189.1:29679679-29703889 GCA_025629805.1 Erythroxylum baracoense
ACGCCACCCTCGCGGGGCACGGATTCGGGTATCACTGTCGATATCGGGTTCGGGTTCGGCGGGAGTGGGGTGTTACATTGAGTGTTTGGGAAAAAGTCAAGGAAATGGAAATTCTTCCTTGTTGAATACAAAGTGACGAGATATGATGATTTTCCCTTAATTAGTCAAGCATTTGTAGCCTTGATGCATTTAACTATATCTAAGAAAGACACATTTTGTAGTGTGAAACCCGAATTTATAATAAGAATAATATCTGAGATAAGGAAAACAATTACAGCCAAAAGTTTTAAGGTAAAGATAATTTGGAGGTTTATTGTAAACTTTTCAAATGGTGAGAGGATGTTTAGTCTTGGAGATGGGAGGCTATTGATAAGATAGGTGGTTGTAGAGAAGGCTTCCAACCAATAAATGAGTGGCATATGAGTATGGGATAAAAGAGGTAGTCCCATTTCAGTGATATGTCGGTATTTCCTCTCAGAAACATCATTTTGTTGGTGAGTATAAGGACAACTAAAACGTGGTTGTATTCCATGTTTTTTGAGGTAAAGTAAGAGAGCTTTATATTCACCTCCCATGTCAGTATGTAGAGCTTTAATTTTTCTGTTTAATTGAAGTTCAACATTAGTTTTGAATTTGACAAAGACTGATAGAGTATCAGATTTTAGTTTTAGGAGATAAAGCCATGTGAATCTTGTGTAGACATCAACAAAAACAACATAGTATTTATGTCCTTCAGTTGAAAAATATAAAGAGGGTCCTTAAATATCGGAGTATATGATATCTAAAGGATTTTGAGCAGTTATGTCATGAGTTTGAAAAGGTAGTTGATGCAATTTTCCTTGCTTACAGGCATCCCAATGAGACAGATTATTGAGAATAATATTGAACTTTATTAAACTCAGAATTTGTTTTAAGATACTGTTAGAAGGATGTCCTAATTTGGCACGCCAAACATTGACATTTGAGAAAAAACTTTATGTTGTGAAAAACTAGACTTATGAGTAAGATATGTTAACAAGATTTGTTGGGTTGTTTAGTGACTTTAAGGCTATAGAGGCCATTTCGAAGCACTCATTTGAGCAGAATCTTCCCCGTTGCTTTATCCTTAACCAGACAACTTTCATTAGTAAACTCAACAGAAATTTTGTTGTCTTTTGTAAGTTTAGAAATGCTTAAAAGATTTTTGGTTATGTTTGGAACATGTAGAATTTGTTTTAGTGCCAGAGGTATGTGTATATTATCTAGGCAATGTATGTAAGATGAGTCAATATTAGCAATAGGAAGAGAGTTACCATTACCAATAATAAGTTGATCTTTTCCACCGTACTCTGAACTTATTGACAGCTTTTTGAGGTCTGCTGTGACATGATTTGTAGCCCCACTGTCTATAAATCATGTATTATTATTGACTGCTTCTGACAAGGGATATCCATGCTGATTTTGAGCCAAATAAGATTGAGGATAGTTTTGTGCATTGTTTTGTGCCTGTTGAGTGAATGTGTTCTATCTCCATGGTTGGGTAGTGTTGCCTTGCCATGAGACATCAAATCTTTTATGACATTTCAGTGCTTCATGGTCAGGTTTATGGCAAAGCTGACAAAAAACTCTGTTTTCATTCCATCTGACTCCTGTCCCACGATTTTCTCTTCCTCTAAATCCACTTCTTCCTTGATGATTCTTTTAATTGAAAGTTGCAGAGTTTGCATTCGATGATGAAATTTCTTCTTGATTAATTGTGTTCAGCTACTCTATTCTTGTTTCATGCATCATAAGAGAGTATTGCACTTCTTGTAGAGTTAAAGTTTTCATAGAGTGTGTTAGATAAACTTCAACAGGAACATATTCATGACCAAGACCATTTAGAGCACTTAATATTAGTTTACACTCAGTGATTGCATGTCTTGCTACTTGAAGTGAGTCTCCTATGGTTTTAACTTTCTGCATATATTATGATACGGTGTGTGAACCCTTTTAATAGTTAAAAGTCGATGCTTTAGTTGAAGAACTCTAACCATGGATGTTTGAACATAAAGATTCTCCAAAATTTGCCAAACTTGGTAGGATAAATTGGAATGATTTACCTATCCTATTACTTCTCCGATGGTTGAAAATAACCAGCATAGCAATAGTTGATATGTTCTTCGCATGGTTTGTATTCTGCATTTTAATTTGATGACCTGGTTTGTGTCTGCAGTGATGAAATAAGGAGTGATGTTGATGAAGTTTTCAAGCTCAAGGGCTCTTACGGGTGTAAGGATTTGGGCTCTCCAATTTACAAAGTTTTGTCTATCAAACTTAATGGGTAGAATGAAGTTTAGAATCTTTGTTAAGGCTGAAAAATCAAGAGAAGATGATGGTGTACCGTTTAGAGTGGTGGCTGATGATCAAGAGTTTTCTTCCATTTTGACGTTGGTTAGTAGAAACTCTGATACCATGTAAGAAGTATATGTGTAGAAATTATGTGTTATTTTATTATTTGCTCATATGCACATTTATATAATTGTTGGTTCAATATTGACCATACATTTATCAATAAGTACATAATAAAATAGAAGGTTGATATGCATTATGTTACAACAGAATTGTACAGTCTAGCTAGCATTGAAATGTCTATTATCGCCTTGTGTAAAATCTCTATTGTGTCCCTTGTACTTTGTTCTTCTTTATTAACGAGTAATACAAGACTCTAATAGAAGGGATCAGATCCCCTGTTCCAGTTATGATATTCCTATCATGTTCTATTAAATCTCATCCACATATTTACGTAGACCTTACATAAATGTATGGATAATTGAATAGAACAAGGTTGGAATAGAGTAACTAAAACAGAGAATTTAATGTGCTAATAGAGCGTTGCCTGATAATGACTCCCATACTCACACCCACCACCACTCCCTCCATGTACGCACAGGAGCAAATACACCTCATTCCAAGTCAAATGCAAAACTTAATTATGTGAATGTATAACGACTGATAACAACGACGTGCAATTCGTGCAACCTCGAAGTTTCCATGAAGCTAAAAATATCCTGCACTTTCCAACACAGTTCGTATTCGTAAATGTAAATGGTGGTGCTAAGGCATATGGAAAAAGCCAAACGAATTGCAGAGAAAAGGAATGCAGCCATCCTCAAGGCCCAGCAGGAAAGAAATCTTGCCAAAAGTTATTGTGCTTAGTTAACAACTAATATGATGCATTATTCTCTAAAGCAACACAGTGCAGCAAACTCTCATTCACCCAACACACGCACAGGCAGAGATTAAAATGGTAAATTCTTGAATTATAAAGTACACAAGCACCCTTGACAAAGAATTAAACAAACTGCAGAAAACTTTATTAACAGTGGCAATAAATTGAAGAAACGATCTAGCATCATCTGCAGGGGCTGATGACCAGGCTCTTATGAGTGTCATGACCCAGAATAATCAGTTGAAATGGCTTATGTACAATCTAACCAACCTAATCCTAAACTACCCTTGGCTTTCACCAGTGACTGTGTTAAAATCATTGAGACTATATTCATTATTCCACTTAACGTATTTTCATTCTTCTGATGCACGCAGATAAATCTTCTCTAGCTGTGTTGGCCATTCTTCACCAAGAACTACGGGGTTTAGCTCCATTGCAACCCGAAAATCTACTAAAGATGTAACACAGGAGCCATTGGATCTTTTTTCATATCTGGCAGGGAACATCACATTAAAACCAGAGGCACCAAAACCGTGTAGTCTATCTATATGTTTTGGTTCAGATCTTGAATTGGCCAGATTCAAACAAAGCTTCACCAACCTTTTCAGATAGACATCAAGGCTGTTATTCAATAAATTGACAAAATCTTCTGAGAAACTTACTCCATGCTTCTCCAATTTCTGCTCCAATCTTTTCCTCAAAGAGCCAGTATCAGGTAGCTGACCAGTAATATGACATATCTCGGAATGACAGCAAGATGCTGATCGACTACAAAGAACTTTTCCTGCTCCTTTAGCATTCTATGGGACACCAAGAGGAGCTCTAATAGGACTCCTACCGAGAATACTAGGGCTTGCAGCAGCCTGATCAACCTTTTCTCCATCTTCCGCATAGCTTGGGGGTCTGCTACCCAAGAAAGTAATTGTATAGCACTTTGTTGCTCGTGATTCCTAGGACTTAAATCTTTAAATGTAATACTGTTGTTCTTTCCATGAGGATCGAGAGGCTGGGACGAACTTTGAACTTTTGATCACAAATACGTGCTGTTCTACCCTTTCGTGGAGATCGGAGGAAGACCTGAAAAGGGACTAAAGACTACTTCTATGATACCTATTAGGTAGTTTCCCATTTCAAGCACCTTCTAATTTGTTCTTCCTCAGCAGGGGTATCTTAAAGTTGCATGCGTTTTTTACAATCAATTTGAGAAGATGGTTATGGAGATGAACATTTTCTCTCCCTATTATGCCAATGCAGGCTTTTGAATTCATATTTGTTAATCTTAAGACTCAAAAACTTCGAGAGGAGATCAAAGTATTTCTCCGCTTTAACATGGCCAAGCTTCTTCCCAATATTTGACTTAAGCTCTAACGCATCAATCCGAGAAAAATGTCAAGTTGTAGGCATTCTAATCTCCAAATTACTCTCTATCAACACAAAAGGAAATCATGCAGACACAAAGAACTATATTTTAATAAAAACTGGAATAATATTAGTTCCCCTTAAAGTTGCAAGTACGTCAAATTCTAGCAATGTAAATACATGGTAAAACAAGAGAATCAAAACTCAGACACAAATTTAATTCAAGGGACAACCTTTAGCTATCATTTTTTTAATTCAAGCAGCTACGAACTAAATCAAAGCTAAAGTCTTGGGACACAAAATATTTGAAATTCTCAATACCAAACTAGAGATTAGCAGAGAAAGGAAAGAATCTTACGAAGACAAAACTTCTAAACTTGAAGCGTGAATTCCAGCTCAAGTAAAAATCTGACCAAAAGTAATACAGCTAAAAAATGCAGCAACTCAGACATGGATTCTACTAAACGGTAGCAAGAACCAACCTGAATTGGATAATTACGCAACTTAATTGCATTTACGCAACTAATTTGGACAGGAGTAGGGATGACAATTCCGGCCTGGCCCAGTCCGTTTTTGGCCCAGGTTTGGCAAGCCATGGGTGGGTCACGGGCCGACCATGGTTAGCCCGGCGTCTTTTTGTCCAAAACGGCGCCGTTTTGTATTATTTTTAATTAAATAATATAGACGAGCTGGACGGCCTGTCAGTGACTGGCCCAAGCCCAACCGGCCCATTAATATCCCTAGACAGGGGAAAAAGAGTCGACAGATAAAGGGACTAGGGCTGGTAATCAAAACGAGGCTTTTCACTGTTTTCAGAAGCTTCTATCTATTTAAGTTGTTTGCTTCAATTGGGCACGTGGATTTTTGATAGTGTATTGACGTCGCGACAAACTGCTTGGGTGTGTTTCATTTTTCCTTTTCAATCATTAAAATGTTCACAACTTTTACAAATAAGCCAATTAAAAAGATTTTGTTCCTGGAAAGTGGGAAAGTTTAGATGACAAAAGGGAATAAAGTTGACTTCCACTGTCCGTGGGTAGCTTATGTCTCGTTAGGAATGTCAATTTTGACCCAACTTAACCTAATTTTGACCCACGTTGATTGAAGTGTTAAAAATGACGTCGTTTTTTAATTTAAAAAAATATAAGGTTAGGCCAGGCCGGACTAGTTGGCCACAGGCCACCCAGCTCTTGGGGGCAGCCTTTATTAAGTTTTGATTTTGCTCGATACTGAACGCACCTCTAACACTTGTTCCAATTTTGGGCCGCGAGAGCAGTACCAAATTGAGGTAAACTCTGTCGAGCCAGGCCGAGCTTGGACTAATTGACATCCCTATGCCTCATGAGCAAACTAGGTTTCGTAATTCGGTTTCTTTACTATTGCAAGTATAGCAGAAGTTGGCGCAACTTATCTTGTACATCGCAACTTAAAAATTTCAATAATGGGTTCTATTATTTTATAAGAAAATTGGAATTACCAAGCTTTAACATTTACTAACACTATTGTACTATTCATTTCCAACGTTAAATGCACTCTTTCTATTGGAATGTTAAGTGTAAGTAGGAATCTTACATTAGAAAGAGATGAAATTAGTGAAGGGCTTATAAATGGAAAGGATCTATAAACTTAATGCCTTAAAGTTTTGGGTTGAAGTGTAGTATCAAGGCCTACAAGTATATTTCCTCACTAGGCCCATAATGTAGATCTCCCATAAAAGTAGGGTCCTTAGATCCAACAAATGGTATCAGAGCTGATGGTTCGGCAAAGGACGAGTATGGAGATGGTAATCGAATCCCGTGATTGCCTCCTCACGAAGAAGAGTAAAGAGGCTCCTAGTGGGCCCAGACTAGTGGAGTAGAAAGACTTTTGGTGAGGCCATATACTCGAGCGACTAAGCAAAAATGGTTTCACTGAAGAGAGAGTCCAAGCCCAATGTGAAAGTTTCACACTTGAGGGAGAGATTGTTGGGATGTCAAGTGTAAGTAGAAATCTTACATTAGAAAGAGATGGAATTGGTGAGGGGCATATAAGTAGAAAGGACCCATAAATCTAATACCTTAAGGTTTTGAGTAGAAGTGTCGTGTTAAGGTCCACGAGTATATTTTCTCACTAGGTTCATGATGTAGATCTCCCATGAAAGTGGGCTCCTTAAATCCAACACTTTTCAACAAAATCCATCTTCTAGAAATTATCCATCTTCTTGAAGAAATTCGTATCCACGACACATCTTTACCCCTGTTACGTCCCTACAGTATATTTCTGTAATCATTCTTAGACTAGAAGTATTTAGACCATCTTTACTACAAATCATCTAAAAGTAAAAGAGATTATCCAAAGTTCTCGTTTATAGCAATGTAATTTAAAAACTACAACAACAAAACAATATGTCAAATTGGAAATTCCAAAGGAATTTATCTCTGTTTGGAGAGAACATAATCATACTCATCTCCGTGATTGAGCTATTAGACTAGTTCTTATTGTCTATGAAAGCAAAGGAATTCTAGCCATTGCTAGGATTTCTCTTCTTGACACTGTTTACATAATTTACCAAAATGTATTGATTGGTACTTTGTTGACAACTTTCAAGAATGGAGGTATCATTCTTACTATAGCCATTGATTTCAATATCTGGTTAGACGGTCCCACTATATCTGAAAGACTTCAAGTCCAAATCCATATCATAAGACGATAACAAGACCCTATGGCTGTTATGGCTACTTTGCATCACTAAATGATCTATCGCTTACAGAACCATACTGTAGATCTCAATTTTCCCAATTATACTTTTGATGCTCTATATATGGTAATAGACTGCACTCATGATCAGACTACTATCATTCAAATTCCAAAACATATTGTCACTAATGGAACTTGAAAAGTTGATGCCAACGGAATGGATCACTAACTATCAGAAGGTATTCCATGCTCATCATAGGCATTCTTTTCACACAACTAATCCGCCTATTTTTAGGACGTCAAGAGATGGATCTGTTAGATCCATTTACACTAAACCCAATAAAGATCAGCCTGGACCATCTAGTACATCTAGCCTCATTTTAATGCTTCAACCAGTGTTTTCTTATAAAGAATGCAAAGATAGATTTCTCATCTATTATGTTAAATCTAATAGATAACCTGTGTATATCAGCCATCACTGTGGATATTTTATATGGGATGTAAATCTATCTATATGTGAGTCAGGTTCTGAAATATGTCCAACATTAAGCTGTGAAGATTCAAACAGTGAGGATGAGGCCTATGTTTGAAAGAGGAGGGAAAATTTTTGATGCAAAAGAAGGCAACAACCTAGTGAAATCTAATGTTGTCATCCTTCCCAGCAATTCCATCCTTAATATAATGATAATGATCCAGATTCTAAACTATGGGTAGGGCTTAAAAACCCATAACTTAGACCTCAGACTATTCGGCAGTTACTTAAAGCTGTTGGAAAAGAACATATGTTCCTTAAAGATCCATTTCCCAATAAACCTTAGCCCGTTATTCCTCTCATTCCTGCTGTTACTACTCTAGCATCAGTTCCTTGTATAATGATAAGACCATATGAAGTTGAACTTCCTCCCATTGAGAGATGCACAAATGATCATAATAGGGTTATCTCTAAGCCTTAAATTCGTGCTACTAGAATTAATTCTTAAGGTACTTGTCTCCAATCTTATAGATGGAGTACTTAATTGGCACATTAACAATGTTGTGGCCCAAAACAAAGTTCTTTATCGCATTGATAACAAGCTTGATGGGATTAACCAACGAACTCAGGCTACTCAAAAACGAGTAGAATTTGTGTCTTCTCAGATCCAAAAGCTCTATACCTTCTTGAAAGATCAGATGGTTCAACTTGATGCTGATCTCAGACGTTATATTGAAACATAATATTTTGGATTTGATTTCACAAACAAAGATTGACTGTAGCTTAGATTTTAGATATGTTAGCCGAGACACGAGCCCTTCGTCACTTTTTGGGCTTCAATTCTTAAGGCTTGCCTTTTAGAAATCTAAACTACATTTAATCTTTTTTTTTAATCTTTGCTCTCTTATGGAAATATGTTTTGTGAACTAGATCACTTGACTGGTATATAGACTGGAAACCCATGATGCAGTTCCTTTGAGGCTTGTTGGTGAAAAATTCCATGAGCCTATGAGTTATAGCGAGAAGAGTATTTCTTGATTGACGTGGTTTAACAATAGCATGTAACTTTGGTTTCTAATATCCCTTTGTGCCCTCTGACCAAAGCTACTCCTGAATCTATCAGAGCCATGAGTGATATTGAATATGATTACATTATTCTAGATGAAAGTGAGTAAGGAGATCTTTTCATATGCCATGAGTGACCTTTACCTAGTGACACCGTTAATAGATTCTCTTACATCTTCTAAGAATATTATCAGGACCCGGTATTTTCAATAATTCTTTCTTTTATTATTGTATTTTAGTTTGAATTATTGTGCTATATGGGAATCTTTTCTAAAAGATGTTTATCCTAATTCCCTTTGCTAAGTCTATGAAAACAAGGTTTTTCTTTCATTGTAAATCATCCGAAATTTAATGAAAACACAATATGTTCTCTATCTTATAACTTCTTTGATTCCTGAATAATGTAGCAATAGTCATACTGAAAGACGATTATGCTCTATACTTGCAGTTATAGATTTTAAAAAGGCAAACCTTAAGAATTGACACCTAAAAAGTGAAAAAGGGCTTATCTCTCAATTAGCATATATGAAATCGAAGCTATAGTTAATCTTTGTTTATCTTTTCCCTCTTATGGAAAGTTGTTCTATAAACCAAAGTTCCTATAAGATTATTCAACTTCTTTAATACAATAGAAGATACTTCATTCTCATATACATGTACGCAAAAATTAACTCTTAAGATGCCAGAGATTTGTAATTCCTTTGGAAAGATTATACCTTATTATAACCCTTCATATCTGAATAGATCAAGTTGATTAGCTTCCAAACCTTTGAGATAATTCTACCAAGCTAAGGCAATAAAGAAGAATTAATGTCTACAAATTATACACTCACACAAAGTCTCAAGCAATTTCTCTAAATTAAGGTTATAAGATAAGTCATGCAACCTAAGATGAATTAATCTATTTATTGAGGGTGAAACTTCTTTATACTATGGAAAACAGGAGTTTTTGCTACTTTTTTTTGCTATAAATTGAAATTTGTAGCTAATAGTTACTCTTTGGCTACAAAATTTCAAAATTGTAGCCTATTGAAACAATACCTCCAACTTAAAAATTTTCACGATTGTTTTTAAAACTATTAGCTATGTTTATGTTAGGATACATTTTATATTCATAGCTAATAAGATTTGACGATGGTTTTTAACAGTGAACTTAGTTTCATATCTAAAGGTTTTTAGCCATGAAATGTTTTTCGTAGCTAATAAGATTTAGTGACTTTTTTATTGTGAACTTATTTTCGTAACAAAATGCTTTTAGCTAAGAAATTTTTTTTGTAGCTAAAACACACAGATCCCATTATTATCAGTTACAAAAATAAATTTCATAGTTAAAAAGCTTTTACTGTGAATATTTTCGTAGCAAATAGAAGAAGAATAAAAAACAATGAAGACAATGTCGTTTTATCTGCTAAAATGACGTCGTTTTCTCCATACTGATAACCTAAAGACACCGCTTCTTTCTGTTTTTTCTTCATCGTCCATTAGATCCAGTGTCTTCATCCATCTTCTCTCTAGTGTCCATGTGTTTTCTTCAGCATTTCAAGTGTCTTCCTTTATCTTCTCTCTAGTGTCCTCATGCTTTCTCCACCAATTGATGATGTCTATTTTACCTATTTGGAAGGGTTCTTCAAATGTTTTAAATTTCAGAATTTGAACTAGTCAAAGGAAACGTTTAAGGTTTAAAGACTCAATCGATATTAAATCGCTCTAAAACTAGTGTATAATAAATAGGAAATAAGAACTATAAGATTAAATAAAAATAAAATATTTTATTAAAATAAAAAATACACCAATATATATTATTATATAATGAACTAATAATAAATCAAATCTAATAATTCAAATTAATCTGAGTCTAATATAAAATTTAAAATAACAATAAAAGTCAAATTTGTATTTTTGAAGGAGGTTGTGTCTCCTCATCATCAAAAGTACCAAATTCTCCAATGTTATCTGAAGACTCATAAAATATGCTTTCATTCAAAGTAGTTGCATCAACTTCTTCTACTGCATTCTAATAAATTAGAAATTAGTAATGTATGAAATTATTCTCAATTGTAAATTTGTAATATATTAAACTTTTAACTAAATATGATCAAACTAAGATATGAATTGATCATCAGTAGATGTTCTTAATTTAATTATTATGGCATATGCATTTTTTCATAAATTGTCTTTTCAAGTTCATTATAATCAATATTAGGCGATGGTTCTTCTTCTTTAATCCAAAAATCAGTATGGTTAATACAATCAATATCAATTGGATCATACATTCCCTTCTTCTAATCTCTCTGAATACATAATAGAGAAATTATAAAGTCAATAAAAAATAAAATTAATGAAAAATAAAAAAATAAAAACTATAAAATACATGTTCTTCATTTTCAAATTATAAATAATGTAAACAAGGTCATTAAGTCTTGGATGTTCCAAACGATTCCATTTCTTTGTATGAAGACATTTAAAAACATTCACAACCTACTGTAGAAGTTGTTTGGTTGAGTAATCGAATAATGAGTTTTCTCAATGTTGTACAAATTTCACCAAATAATCTTCAACATTCATCTGAACATGTTCTCCAAATGGTCTAGCCTCAGAGTTAATATCGAGAAAAACAACATGTACTTCTCATTGGATGTGAGGGATGTTTATAAAACTTAGAGGAATTATAGGCCTGAATACTTAACCCCCTTCTTTAAGATATCTAGGAGTGCCAATAACTACCTCCAAGGTGAAGTATTTAGACAGTATTCCACTACTTAAGAAGATCAAATCTAAAGTGAATTTATGGCAAAATAGACACCTATCTATATGACAAGGATTACACTAATAATTTCTGTTCTAAATAGCTTGCACATACATTGGACAACATATGTTGTCTTGCCAAGGAAGATAACGAAGGAGATCGATAGGATGATGAAAGCTTAACTACGGTCTAGAAATACAGAAACAACTAAAGCAATAAAAGTTAACTTGAGGGAGCTCACAACCCCCAATAAATAAGGTGGATTGAATATTACCTCTATCTTAACTATGCAAGGAGTGTTATTATGTAAGAAAATTTGGTGACTCCTCACTGATAAAGAAGGACTTTGGACAAAATGGATCCATGCATTTGATCTTCAAAACCTCAAGTTTTTGTAGATTCTCTTAGACTTTTAATCAATTATTGAAGGTAAGGCAAATGATAAACCCCTTTATCAAATGTAGGGTCAGAGATAAAGGAAATACGTGGGTGTGATTCCACAATTGGCTTAAAGTAAGTGCTCTTATGTATAATCTAGACTTTGCACATTTAAGAAATTAGTTGTTGTTGAATTTTAAAGTTTAGACTATCATAATAGATGGTGCATGGTATGGAAATTTTAGAGGTTTCTTTACACTAGCTGAGAATCTTTCACAGTTGAGGGATAGAAGTATTGAAGATGAAATTTACTAGACTCCTAATCCACAAGGAACTTTTACAAATGCAATATGCCATAAAATTTTCAGAAGTGCAGCAGCGAAGCGTCGTGGTACAACCTACTATGGAAAAATTCTCTTAATCCAAAGGCTTCAACAATCACTTGGTTAGTGATCAAGAATAGGTTGAGGACTCAATACAAATGGTTTGCACCTTCATTTTCCTCATGCCTCCTTTTTCATAGGGCTGATGAGGACAGAAATCATCTATTCTTTATTTACGAATATTCCAAAGCAATATAGATTAGGATCTAATACATGATGGATGATAGAAACAATATTTACGATTGTGAGCACACCTTACAGTGGGTGATTAACCAGTCTAGATTTGGTAAAGTGAATAATATCCTTATCAAAGTAGCTTTTACTAGCACCATTTACATTATTTGGAAAGAAATAAATAGTAGACTTTACAAGCAAATCGAGGAAGACAAGCACCAGATAGTAGACAAAATTTTGAATTGGATTCGAGTGGTTATTATTGCCAAGAAAGTTGATCATTTCCTATCCCCTCATATGAAAGCCAAATGGAACTTATGAACAATCGTTAATGTAGTGGTCTGTAATTTGTATCTTAGTGCTCTATGTAATTTTGGCAATGACACTATAATTGTGTGAGTAAGAACTAGCCCTCTAAGTTAGGAAAACATTATTATGTTGTAAATTTGTAATAGCTTCCACTATAGTTAATATGTACTTCATTCATTTAGAAAAAATTAACAGGTTGCATTTTTTATAATAAGTTCTCTTCTTTTTTTAAAAAAAATAAATAATGCATTAACTATAGACAAAACTAAAACAACATTACAATGAGTTTAAAACAAAAATGGTATATACAAGTTCCAAAGAGTAATAAATGAAGCCAATAGAGTAACCTGAGAAACCATATTAAAGATTCCACCTAAATCTCATGTTAAGAGAGAGAGAAGATTAAAGATTTTTGGCAATTAAGGCTTTTCTAATCCAATTAATTATCCTGTCGGCTACCAGATATTTCCTTTCTTCATGGTTAGTGTATCTTCGAGAGTTAAGCTCCTTCCAAAGAAAGTAAGTAGAAGTAGTAAAGGCAACTTTAACAAGAATGACAATAGGCATACCATGTTTAGAGTTCCTGTTGGCCCAGTTAAGAGATTGTTCCCAAGTATAAGAATAGTTGTGATCAAGTAGCAAGTGTAAAACCCTACTCCATATTGCTTTAGAGAAACTGTGGAGAAAAAGAGATGATCTCTATCCTCTATTGCCACTTACATAAATCATACGTTGTATCCACTGTTCTATGCCATCTACTGTTAGTCCCAAGCTTGTTTTTAATTGCAAGCCAAGAAATAAAAGTGGCTTTCAGATGAATGCAACTCTACCATAAAAGAGTAAACCAAGGTACCTCCATTAAACCCTTGTAAGAAGTTGATGACATGATTTATTGGAGAATTGACTACTCAAATCAATAAACTAACTGATAGAATCATCAATCAATACATTAACATGAGGAAGAAAGAATTGAACTAAAGAATCGAAGCCTCGAAAATTACCCCTCCATTAGCCATTGCATAGCAAAGATGAGACTTTAAGATTAAGAGGAATTATGTTTCTTAGGTGATAGACCCAAGGGTTGAGAATAAGTGGAGTTGAGTCAACCCAATTATCGTACCAAAGCCAAGTACTAGCACCATTGCCAACCTTTTGTTTAATACAAGGATAAACTATGTCACACAGCTTCATCATCTGGAGAAGGATCCGTAAGAACTCCTTCGTATTAGAAGCTTGCCAGAAATTATCTTAAACAAAATTATTTATCCATACTATACTAGTTTATAACCTTTTTAGTGTCCTTATTTAAATATACTTCTTTAAATTTTAAATATCACTCCTTAACACATTTTTAAATTAGCTTAAACAAAATTACTAATTAATAAATTTTTTATTGTTACTCTTTAAATATTTTACTTTAAAGTTTAAATATCACTCCTTAAAATCTTTTAAGTATCTTAAATAAAATTAATTATCTATACTAAGTTACTAATTAACAATTTTTTACTGTACTTCTTTAAATATATTTCTTTAAAGGTTAAATAAAATTCTGTTTTGTTTTGAATTTTGATCAACAAATACTAATATTCTTAATATCATTAAAAATTAAATTTTACATTTTCATCTTATGTTATAATTTTACTATTTATTTCAAGCATAATCTCTTCCCTTTATAGTATACTAATATATGAAAACTAGAAATCTAAAAATTAAAACAAAACAAAATTCCTCTTGTTCTATTAATTTTCTTATGACTTCAGCTGTCGTTGTTAATTAATTCACTTTAAGCTAAATTGAATGCAACATATTGGTGGAAACATAAGAGATTCTGCCACTAGGGATGGAAAAAAGGCTAGAACTTGGCTCAGCTTGACCCGACCCTGCAACATATTGGTGGAAACATAAGAGATTCTGCCACTAGGGATGGCAAAAAGGCTAAAACTTGGCTCAGCTTGACCTGACCCATTCCCAAGTCAACCGACTTGCACAGGTTAATTGGGTCTTGGGTTCAGGCTGCCTAAGCTCGACCCTACCCGAGGCATGATACTCTGAAGCAATTTGATGTCATTTTGTACTTTTAATTTAAAAAATTGATCGGTGTGAGGCTCGAGATTGGGCCTATTACTCTAGGCCTAAGCTAGACTCGGCCTGGTCTGACCTATTACCATCCCTATCTACCACCATTATATAATTATAATATATTAATATTCTTAATTAATTCAATTTAAAGTAACTACACAGTCCAGAATACTAAAAGCCTTAGCCCATCTCTATCTTCTTTCATCTTTCTTCGTTTATCTTTGTCTTATCTATACTCTCTCTCTATGTAACTACGCAGTCTAGAATGTTACCCTCATTCAATTATTTTTGCCTTAATAGTAGTGTTTAATTTCCCCTCCTTCTCGTTTCTATTTCAATCTCCACCCTTCATTGCCACTGTCAAAGTTGCCTCACCAATGTGTGGTGGAGCCAGTCAAAGCTTAGGGTTTGTAAAAATTTGTTAGATGTTGTGTTAGGTATGAAGGTATAAATGCATGTGAGCTTGGATGTAGAGTTGAGTCCGATCCTTGTGACTAGCATTCCCTATCGTCTTTGTACGGTCATTAGTTTGGGCGAAGAATGCAACTGGTCCTTTATAGATTAGAGAAAATCGGCCTGTTTTTATTCACAATGGTTAAAAGTAAAAATTGAACCAAAAACTAGTCTGATTTGTGTTTAACCCTATCAAACTGGGCAATCCAGTCTAATTTTTATCATTGCGTTCTTCTTCTCCAAGTAATTGTGTTTTCAGTTGATTCGTGGTTAATGTTAGTTAAGGCTAAGTCAACTGGGTAATGTAAAGTTGCGTAGGTGCTAAATGACTTATGGTAGCTATGAATAATGGACTAATGTGCTTCCTTTTCTCACCTATACCCACCTCTCTCTCTATACCCACATCCATTTCTCACTATTGCATTATATTACTGTAAGTTGAAAAATAGGAATGATATGCCTAAATTCTTATACAAGTTGTACCTACGATGTTATTAGGAAGATTTCTACAAGTTACCTAAAGTTTTTGAGAGTTTTGTTATGCTTGTTAAGTTTTAGCAAAGTTTTTGAGTGTTCTATTCATATTATTATTATTTTATATAGAATATCATGCTATATGTAAGTTGATTTTTTTTCTTGACTTGCTAATGCAATGTTTTTTCCTTATTGCTCTTGCTAATCTAAGTTAGCTTTTTCTGGAATAATTTTTACATTGGTTACTATCTATGGGTGTTGGAAAAGAGGATCTGACAATGTAGATTATATAGTTTTAACCTTCATATTATGAATTTGAAATGTTGAGTCTATTAATCATGAGGAAAAATATGGTATTGACAAAGAGAATCCAACATAGATTGTACAGTTTTGATCTTCAATATTTGTAGTTGAAATGTTAAGTTTATTGAATATAAAGGAAAACATATTTAAAATATGGAAATTCCATTTTACTATTAAATGATGTGTCTTGCAGAGGTAAATATGCTTACTTTGTGTATTCTCCTTATGCATCCAATATCTTATAGGTTTTGTTGAAAGGTATTACCATAATAATGTTCATGCTTTTGAGAATGAACTCAAATTGGAGATGATTCTCCTAACATCAAATTCTTTTACATGTGATATTGAAATTATCCAACTTTGAAATAAACTTAAGCATTAGTACTATTTATACAAAAATCAACGAACTTTGAAATATTTTTATTTATTTGAATTATTTAGTTGACATTTAGGCCAAGTAAAATTGAGAGAGTTTCATTAAAATATAAAGAGAACACTTGATTCAAAAACTCCTTGCTTTGTGCATATACTTTGCATTTTTCATCAATTACAATTATACATATGAATATTTTTTAATTTGATGATTTTTTAGTAAAAACCTTTTATGTTTTGAAATGTTTAATTATAGGTTAAGAAGTAGTGTTGTTCCTTGTAAAAATATGCATTACTATTCAAATTTTTTGTTTCTTTTATTTTTTCTTAATTATTATCATTTTTAATAGAAAAATAAACATATCTTTTTAAATGCATTAATTAGGCCATGTAAAATAACCAAATAAATATTCTTCTTTCATTCTATTATAATGTACTTGGTAACCAAATATGAATTTGAACTTGGTTCTTATGAACTTGGTTTTTACATAAAAACTTCTAATTGATTCTTTCTTGAGAGTTATGTTATGCTAGTTAAGAACGAAGATATCAATGCTCTAATTACAAATGCAAACGAACAAGAGGTGTTGAAGCTCATGATAATGAAAGCACACATTGAATCAAATCTTACAGTTGTTAATTCTAAATTTAAAGGTATGCTTAAAACTCTCTGCTTGAATTCTTGTGAAAGTCTAAGTAAAATCTTCGATACATGGATTGTAGACATAGGACACATCAACCATAATACACCACGTATGAAGTTACTCCACCAACAATTACAAACACCAGTACCAATATTTTTACCTAATGGTAACCATATCTTTTTTCCATATATTGGAGATGTCAAAGTGCATTTAGATATGTCTTAAGAAAACTTTATATGTGCCAAATTTTACGTACAAATTCTTTAGCAAACTAACAAAAGTCTTAAAGATCAGAGTGACATTTTACCCTATTGGTTGTGTGTTCCAAGCCCAGAATGAGGTCATATTAGTTGGCAAAGAACAAAGAGGATTCTACAAACTTGATTTTTTTAGTTCTTTGTTTACACCATCTCAATTATACTCTGCAATAAAGAATGAACAATTATCTTTAGAATATGTAAGAAATTTCATGTTCACTTTGTAACTAGAGCTAAATAAAGGAAATTATTTTTTTTGTTTCTTCATTATTGAAACAAAGGACTAGGGATTGTATTCAATTTGCACAAGTATTGTACATCATTTCCTTCTAATTCGAAGGTAAGAAACCGTATTCCCAAACGAATGTTTAAAGAAAATTGTAATAGTTTATGTAATTATTGAACTGAACCAAAAATTCATGTTTGTTTTCATCCTAATTTTCTAATAAAGATAGTCATTGCTGTAACAGAAAGGTGGTCTACTAATGCTTTGTACCTCTTGGTTGAATGATAGTGATGTTGCTCCTAAATATGCCATTATGATCTTTGCTATCGAATTTTGTTAGCAATACTAGCCTAATAGGCCAACTCTAATACCACTTGTTAGTTCTTAATGACACCCAAGAGGGGGGTGAATTGGGTGTGTATAAAATGTAACAAAAAATTTTAACCAATGTACTTAATTAATAACAATCAATATAAACAAGGATGATAAAATTAGTTAATATAAATTAATCAAAAAATTGAGCAATAAATTAAAGAGGATAGGGAAGAGTATATTAAATTTAACAATTTTAACCTATATTGTTCAAGCATTAACCTATATAGGTTGATTAATCGCCCAAAAAAACCTTATTTTAACAACCTCAAAGGCTTAAAACTAATTTTTTTAAATCCAAATTTGATTAAAACACTTCCCAAATGTTTCCCAAAGATTATTTTAAAGATAAAAATGCTCTTATATTAAAATCAAAGGCTTTAATGCTTCATGATGAATATAAAGACTTATGCAATGAAGTAAGTTGAAATGATTATGCATAGTTAGCCTTTTTTTATCATCAAATTAACAAAGTGAGCTTATAAATAATAATGGAATAGATGAAATGGCTTTGAAGAGCCTTGATATCATTTTGTTCTTGTTTTGATCTTCATTTCTTCAGTTACAAACTTTTACTTCTCTTTATCAACTTCTTTTTGAAAAATAAAAGAAATTGTATTAATTGAAGCAAAAGTTATAATACAACATTACAATAAGTCATGGTATTGGTCCAAAATTCAGCACAATCTGAGGTTACAACAGAATATTAAAGAATAGAGAAGACAAAATATTAAATTACAGCATCCATGTGGTCTTCAAGTTAGGGATAAGTGAGTTTTGTTTGTTGTTGACTATTAAAATTGTTCAAACCCAATTGACAATGTTTTTGACTATTTTGTAGTTGTCTTACACAAGTCCCTTATACAATCTCCTATTGTGTTCCCTCTATATAGATTATATGGTGGTAGTAAAGGTTGTTTTAATAAGTAGTCCATTAGGTGCTCCTGGCTTAGTTCTGGCTATGATCATGTTGAGGGTCTCCCTCTATTCAAAGGTATATCCTGGTACTTGTAGAATATACTATATCTTGCTCCAAATGGCTAATGGCCTTTTTGTAGTTACATTTTAAAAAAAAGTAATTCCTGCTATCTTTTGAATGTTTACATAGAACACAAATGGGATCATATACCCCAAACGATCTATCCTTGGTTCGAAGTCTATTTTTAATGACTATCAACTTTACACATCATCTTCTTGAGTTTATGGCTTTATCTTGTTCTAATATTGCTTTTCATCAAAATAATAAACACATTATTAGTAATTATTTTTTCATATAATGAAAAAAATCAATTGGAACCTCCCTTAGTTCAAAAACTTATAATGACTATCTTCATCCTGTTAGTTAGTATAAAAGTTATGGTTTTATCAATAATGTTATAATAAGAATATATCTTTAGTCTCTAATAGAGTAACGAGATTGAACCTTAGGAATAAAGCTTATGTAGGTCTTGTTCACTTTTGATGGCAATTTTCCTTTATTGAAAATTTTTAGTACAACATTTATTGTGAGGGCCTTTATATGTTTCTAGGATTTTTGGAAAAATAAGCATTTATGCCATCTAATCCTGGGGCCTTATTTAGATTTTGTTAAAAAGTGGCTTTTCAATTTCTTAAGGAGTGAATAGGTTAATTAGAGCATTAACCTTTTGTCTATCAATTTGGTAGCCAATCATAAATTTTAAAAGAGCAAGACTAGAGATAGCTTCAATTGGAGATCTAAGTGATTTAGAGAAAAGGAGTATACTTCTTAATGAATCTCATGTTACTCGGTTCACCAAGTTCCTATTTGATTTTATAAACTAGTAATACAATAGTGTTCCTCCTTGAGAAAAGAGATTTGTGAAAAAAAAACTATTATTCCTATCACTAACTATTAGCCATAAGACCCTTAATCTTTGTTTGACTAAGGAGAAATTCACTTTAGTTAGTTTAATATAGTGTTATAGAGTAATCTTTTTTGCACTGATCAAGTGTAAGTCATTAAGGGAACTATAAAGAGCATTCTAGATTGCTTCCAACTTCTCTTTTACCTCCTCCACCTCTATTTGAGTATTTAAGAACTTCGCATTATTTAACAACTTTAGCTCATTTTTCACCTGTTATAACTTATTCATACATATATACTACATATGCCCTTGAAAATTAAAGATCAAACCCCTATTTGTAATATCTCGTTTTCCTTATTAAGGGTTAGGATATAGGGTCCTAGACCATGATACATGAGGAATAACATTGAGAGCATTTCATTCATATGCATATTATTAGCATACACACATGAATTATGAATTTGGTACACATTGCAAAAAATAGTATATGCACTCAATTGACATATTACAGGGTATGAAAGATGTAAAATGAGCATGATTGAATTGTGAATTTTTATGTCTTAAATTTTAGTTTGATGGGATTCCAATTAGTAATTTGGAATTAATTATTATTAATTGGGAGAGCGGTGAATTAATATGTACATTTGGACTAGGAAAAATGCCAAGTGGTAAGATAAATTGATACATGAAAAATTAGGATGACTAAGCCTATAATTGAGTGACATTTGACATAGTTGAATAAGTGACAAATGGACAAGTAATTAATTGACAAATGGATTAATCATGGAGTGAAATGTGGACTAACTACTAGATGACATAAGGCAGCTAAATTATCTGACAAATGGAAGGCATGCCTAATGGTATATGGAAGGGTTTAATGTAAACACCTTGCACCTTGTTAACCTAAGCTAATGCAGAAAAAGTTTCTGCTATCTTCTTCCTTGTTTCTCCACCTAAAATTGCTCTCAACTCATCTCTTTGTATTTTGTTTTCATCCTTGTCAAATTGCTACATCAAAACTAGATTTTTACCTTCATAAACACAACCAAAGAACCAACTGATTGTTATCCCTTGTCTGTGTCAAAAATCAACTTGTTCTCACCTTGACTTTGTGATGAATCTTGCATAAATAGAGGGCTAGTTTAATTTGAAGTTTTAAAATGAAATAGGAAGCCTAATAAGTAAGTAGAAATATAATCTTTATGGCATATTTAATAGAATGAGAATGATGATTGATTTGGAATGAAATGTATATGATGTTGGTGATGAAGTGTGTTAGAAATATGTTGAATGAACTCGGAAGTTTTTATGATTGTTCTTGGTGTATGAAAATTGTGGATTATAAGTCATTATATAGATGAATTGGACTAGAATTTTATATACAAAGAAGGTAAATTTATGTTAAAGAAAGATGTTAATATAGTGTTCTTGAGTTAGAGATGTACGTGTATGTACAAGAAGTGATTGTTAATGATAAAAATGAGCAAGTTTAATGAACTGTAGAGTAATCAAGATGGAAGCTAGATAATCATGTAATGAAGTAGGTTTAAAGGGCTTGTAATATGGAAAATTCCAGTATCTGGTATATGTCTAAGTTTGATACATTCATAGGGGAAACAATGTACAGCACGATCGTGACCTAGTTATTTGGATTCTATCACGATCGTAGCATAGTCCCCACAGTCGTGGCCTGTTGCACAAGCTTCTATCACGATCGTGGCGTGGCAAGGTCCACCACGATCGTGGGTAGACTTCTAAAAGGTTAACTTTAGTTTTGTGTTCTTGTTGAATCAACTGAAGATAAGTCACTCTAAATTAGTGAATTTGGACTTGATTAAAGATTGGAATAAAATTAGATTGTTGCTTGATTAATTAGTTAAAGAGCTTGATATGTTTAGGTTAATAATTGAAGTTATAACATAAGAATGAATGATTGACGATATTATAATGAGTAAGTATTCTTGAGCTATAAACCTAAGTATAAACTAGACATATTCAAGTGATAATGTTTGAATAATTAAGACTTATGATTAAGGATACATACCCGGGAATGTCGTTAAGCATGCATTATACATAACACATATACATATGTGTATGATTGAATACTCATATGATTGACCAATTTAGTAATGTGGATAAATGTGTGTATTGCATAATTTAGACGCACAAGTCGAACGCCAACATCCAGACATTGTTAACTCGTCGAAGCACTAGCTATCTAGAGCGTACTGTGAGTTAACCTAGATGTTTTCTCACTATGTTTGATTTGTTTCTGTTTCAATTTTAGTTATTAAACTGTTATTGCAATGATTGTGATAATTTTGGACATTTATGGTTCGAAGAGTTTGATATTTTGGAATGTATTGGGAGTGTTCTGATTGTATATGAATCTGAAAGAAATGTTCAAAACAAAAGTGTTAAATGTCAGACTGAGGTACGATGAATATGGAAATGACTGTGTCTAAAATGAATGAAAGTTTTTGCAAGTTTAATATGTGATTTGATGCATTGCAGTACATGATATGCATGATCAGATAACGGAGTTGTGACCGGAGTAGCCAAAGCTCATAAATGCGCATAAAGAGCCAAAGGCTCAATTATTAATGAACTCGGTATCCACAATAGGTACAGGACAGAAAGTTAAATGAGCCCAGTATCTATAGGGGATATGAAACAGTTAATAGATGCTCGGTCACAACAAAATAAAAACAAAAATGGAGTCACATATGCATATGCCAATTATATTTTCAAATGTATTATGTGCATGATTATGAATAATTAGTGAAATATGTTGATATGATGATATGCAATGTTTGTGTACATTTGATAATATGATTGACTGAGATAGATGATTGAATTATTCTAAAAAGATCATATGAAATGTGTGATGTCCATGATGTATATTTTAGATGAGGTATATTGTGAAATTGGTTTTGATATGTGATATATTTGTTTTGATATGAGTGAACAAATCAATGATGGTTCACTCACTGAGTTCGCAAAACTTGTCAAAATTGCAAATGTTGATTTTCAGGTACGAGGGAGACTCAGTTCCTAAGGCAAACTAGTAGAAGTCTAGTTCTATCGATTTTGGACTCAAGAATGGCTCAAAGGTCGGCTAGTTGATACTGAAGAGTTTAGATAGAATGTTTTTGTATAGTTCCTCATTCATATAGAACTTTTTGTATAAAAAAAAAGCTCAGATGATTATGAGGATGTAAAAAAATGTGTGTAATAAAGTGTAATGCTACAATGAATGTTATGTTCATGTTTTTAATGGGAAGAGTTGATCTTTTGATTTACTTATTTTTTGTAAGATGCCATAATAAGTGAATGAGATTGCTCTAACATGCCATTATCATAGGGTATGTTCTTGAATGTCCTCTAGATGTTTGGGTATATACTCTATTGAGGTGGTGTGTTACATTTTTAATGGATTTGAACCCATCTAACTTAGAAAGGTAACTATTAAATTGGGAGAGGAATTCCTCTTTTTCATCTTAAGTAGATCCTAAATCAATATTGGTGTATGGTAAGATAGAATTGGAATTTTGACGTTAGTTTTGTTGTTGGGGAAATCCTTAAGCACTTTTTATTGACCATACCTCTATTTAGCTTCTTACTTAAGTACCAATCCCCTTGTTAATTGTTGTTCCATTAAAAGAAGGATCCCCACATTCTTAATTATGTCAACTAAATGTAACTGATGTAGTTCCTAAGGTCTTTTGAGAATCTCCTTTGTCTCATCTTCTAATAGATGTGAAGTGGAGTTGAAGTCCCCAATTATCATTTATAGATCTTTCATAAAGGCTACTAATTTCCTTAATCAATTTCATAGAGGAATTCTCTAAAAAACTAGATTAAAAGCACAGACAAAAGTTATGCTAAAGACAATTTTTTCATATACCAATATTACCTAAGGACGAATAATTGATCCTTTAATGAAAAATAAATAATCTCCATCGCATGGCTTATAAGTAACTACAATTCTTCCATTATGATGGCAGTAGTAGTTTGAATTAAACCTTGAATGTCTATTAAAAAAATAAAATCTATGTTTATTATGGGTTTAGTCTCATTCATAAAATCCACTATCATTTGCTACATTTTAAGGTTATTTGAGCCTTTAGTGTTCCAATATAGGATATTCATCTATAGGGTCAGGGGCAAAGGGTAATGTAGCACCCCCTTACCATTAGGTACGCACCGGGACTCCCACAGGTCATTCCGGTTCATATCCTATGATAAGGGTGAGCTACGTGCGATCACTACATTCATTTCACATGGCATCACATGCATTAATAGAAAACCACAATATTTTTTTTTGAATCAACTTCTTCCTCATTTCATTTATCAAAATCGAAAGTTTACACATCTCCTTTACTGTCTGTACATCAATCCAATACCCTAGTACAAAAATGCTATAGGAAAGAGGAAAAACATCAAATCTAT
>JAOTAY010000189.1:29707592-29720538 GCA_025629805.1 Erythroxylum baracoense
TCTTCTTACTGTAGCTGTGACCTTCTCGTACGTTCTCCCTTCTCCATCGCCAATTTTCACTTGGGGTATTGTTTGTTGGAAGTTTTTCTCCCTGAAAACCTGTACAAACCTTAAAAAGGTGATTATGGAGGAAACTATTAAACAGGAACTGGCTTATGTTTATATATATACCTGGAATTTCCAAGGAAGGGCGGAGCTGGGCTTGACATTGAACCTGTTTTCACGAAAATTTTTGCGAGCTTCTTCTACCTCAGCTCTCTCTTCAGGAGTACTAGCATTTGGATCAAACTCCCATATCTGTCTACCAACATAGTCGTTTGTGGAGAATAAGTGAGGGTTATTGCCACCTTCACCAATCCTTAGCCTCCACATGTCTTTCTTCCTTACTTGGCCGCTTGAGTATACTAAAACTTTCAACTACACAGGAGAAATTTGAAGCAGTCCTAAGTGAAAGGTGGAATTCAAGAAATCGAGAACTGTTTAGCTGTCTAAGCATTCGAAAGAGAGATTGAGCACTGAAAACAGCTTTAATGATTGGAAGAAAGTGAATGCATGTAACAGCAATAGCTCGGTAATAAAGATTGTTTCCTCGAAGTGCTCACTTTCTTCTACTTGATCCCTAATAATGACCTAAAATTCAATAAGTGGCCATCCCTAACAATGACCTAAAATTCAATAACTGACAAAAAAATCCGTCAACTTTTTTTAAATTTTATTTAAAATTAAAAATATAGAATAATTTATTTTTTAATTAGATTAGAGAGTCTAAGTTGTCTAGACCCAAACTTACCTGAGGCTTAGCTTTTTTAAATAAAATACTAAAATAAGAATTGAAGACAGAGTAATGGCGAAGAGTGAATTCCCATTGATTCTGTGAACTACATTTATACAACATACACATTGGTTTCATTCCTTAATCTAAGGCTAACTAATGGTTATCTACATGTGAAAAGAATAAGTTAAATATAGTAAAGATAAATACAATGAGTCAACGCATATCCTTTCCTAATAAAATGCAATTAACTGAAAGTAAAAATATATTAAAAATATCAATATTAATTAAATTAAACTTGTCACACAATTTTAAGAAATTAGTTAACTCATTGAATTATTTTTTAAAATATATAACTTTTTTGGTTAATTCTTGTGGACAACAAAATACAATTCTACAATTATTAAAAAAATCCACATTCTCAATAATTGTTTCATATGAACAAGTCACGCCAATAAGGTAACATGATGAGACGAGAATGACGTAATCAAAGTACAAGAAGTTATATTTTCTTGTAATTTAGTTTTTCATAAAATATTTTAAAATGGTTAAACAAATTTTTGTAGTGTTAAAAATAGTTTTTAAAATCAATTTTATGTTAAATTAGTACGTGCTTATTTAAAATAAAAGTATTTTTTACGGAGTGAGTAATAATAAAATGATAAAAAAAACATGGTTGACACGGAAACTAATAACGGACACTATCAAAGCTCCAATCATTTTGGACGGTATAATTCGAAGTTCTAACAAGCTTGTCTTTTAACATGTAACAGTTGGTAGCGAAATGGATAATAATGTCCATCTCTTAAAAGAGGGACTTGGAAGTGTCTCACAAATACATTACTATTGGAACAGATTCATCAGCCATGCGGGGCGTTTGCTATTGCCAATAGAGACATGAGGTATGTGAGACAGTTTGTGTTTATCTATCTGTTGTTGAAGAACATGGCAGCTCGTTATATCCAATTGCTGGAGTCTGGTGATTGATGGTGACAGTAGATAGTATGGGAATGTCTTCAACCTTGGGCAATTGTATGTTTCGAGCTTTTCAAGACATGGCATGACCGTCATTGTTGTGTTCTTTTGATCATCTTTATTAATTCTCTTCATCAACCACTCATCATCCCACACTTCCCATGCCGAAAAGTTAAAGAAGTCAAGTGTTTTCAGTCTTGGAAATGCCACGAATGATTTTGATGGATCTTCTTCTTCGTCTTCTATTCCCATAAATTCAACACCCACTTTTTGCACTTTCATATCTCGCAAGGTTAGCATTTCGAGGCATGGCAATCTTCCCAATGGAGGCAATTCCTTACAATTTTTGCAATTATAAATGGTAAGGTCCTTCAGCAGACTTAACTTCATTATCCAACTTGGGAACAATTTGTTGCCTCCGTAATTTCTTATGTTCAACGTCTCCACATCTGAAGGTGGCTCTAAAGCTTCAAGTAACTCTTGCTCATCTTCCACTTGATCATCTCCATCTCCTTCAAAATCCAAACCCAAATGGGAAATGTTTTTCTTCTTTTTGAGTTGTGCTGCTCTGACCTCTTCGATCTTTCTTATATTTCTCAACCCGTGTATGCGCACAGTTCCTCTAAGATTATTTAACTTCTCAATTTCAGCAACAGACGCTCCATCCTTGTGCACACTCAAGTAAAAGTCGTCCAATTCTTTGAGACGCCAGAGATTTCCTATACCTTTGGGAAGGTATTTTATTTTACTACGAGCTCCTATCTTCAGGTACATCAAATTGACTAGTTGCCCAATCCTTTGAGGCAATTCAATCAGATCCACGCAATTCAAAAGAATCAGTGTCTGCAGATAGTAGCATTCACACAAGCTCTCGGGCAACTTCTGTAGCTCAGAATTACCGCGCAAGTCAAGCCACCTGAGATGAACTAATCTACCGATTGAAGATGGAACTTCTTTAACGCGACAGCAGCTAAGGTCTAACGTTCTCAAACAAGTCAAACTATTAAATATTCCCTCAAGAGCAACAACAGATAATGATGATCGAAAGTTTAGGAAGTTAATCATCAAAGTTCGAAGTTTTTTCAAACTATAGACAAATTCAGGAAATGGAACATCTTTGGCAATTACCGCAGTTAAATGACGGAGATCTGCAGATACAGAACTTTGGGTGGGCTCTGTATCATTTAAGAACTCCATAACCGAGCATTCATTTTTTGTAAATTCTTGGGCTAAATCACTCACCATGTCATGCAATGTACAACTGGCATCATTGTTGGGTGACGTTCGGAACAAAGAACGTGCAACTAAATTTTTGAAATAAGTCTCACCAATTATCTCTAAATCTTCATCTTCTTCTTTCCCCCTTAAATAACCTTGAGCCATCCACATGCCAATCAATCTACTTTTTGCTATAGATTGACCTTTTGGAAAAATAGCACAATATGAGAAACAACTTTTCAATGGTGATGGCAAATCATAATAGCTAAGCTTCAAAGGATCCAAAATATCATCACCTTCCCATTCCTTTCTTTCCAACACCCTCAGCCACTCCTTTTCAGTTTTCTTAAAGAGTAGGAGGCCTCCTATAGTAGTAGCTGTAAGAGGCAAACCGTTGCATTTATTTGCAATTCTCTTCCCAATAGTCTCCAACTTTTCACGCTCCTCTTCAACAAGTGCAATTTCACTAATTATTGACCAACATTGCTCCCAACTCAAAATCCCTATTCTGTGGATACTCTTATCCTTGCACCCCATGACTGATGCAACACTTTCTTTACGCGTGGTTACTAGAATTGTACTTCCTAACAAACCACAGTTGAGAGAATGTTCTAATTCCACCCATTCCTTACGACTTTCATTCCACACATCATCTAAAACAAGCAAAAATCTCTTCTCTTTAAGAATTTCTCGTATCTTTTTCAACACATTTTCTAATTCTTGTTTATCATGTCCAGAAGAATCATCAAGAGATTCAAGGATTGCTTTAGCGACACGCATTGCATCAAAAGGATGCGAAACACACACCCACATCTTCTTATCAAAGTGAGTTTGGATTTCGCTATCATTATAAATTAATTTTGCAAGTGTCGTCTTTCCTATACCCCCCATCCCCACAATAGAGATGATATGGAGCGTGGATTTGGCATCACGTATCATGCTTTTGACTTCATCTTTGTCTTCATCTCTACCTTTTACTACTTGTGTATCAATGAAAGATGTAGTCACATGTCTCTTGATATGTTTTTCAGTTTTTTCTGTTGAATTAAGTTGATACCGAACTTTATCAGTCGCAATGGCATCTAGCCTTTGCTGTATTTCTTTTATTCTGCCGGCAACTACATGGCGGAGACTAATATCATTTGCAGTAAAACAGACACAGCGAAAGAAGGAGAGTACCTTGTCCTTGAGAGGATTGGGATCGGAATCCGAAGATTGGTGTTGATGGTCGAGTTGTGATCTGTGAATCCAGGCTTTCCACTCGTCTAACACATCGTCCATGTCATAGGAAACAGTTTTGAGATCAAACAGCCAATTCTTTACAGAAGCTTGCTTCACTTGTTGCTCCTCTGCATCATCTAGCAAGGCCTGAATGGACTTGAAATTGCTCACAAGATTCTTGACTTCATCATTGACTCCAGTCACTAACTTCACCTCTTCTTTTATGGAACTGAGGACCATGGAGGTTAGGTCCCCCAACACAGTGGAAATAATGGCATCAACCATTTTCAGTAATCAAAAGGATTGTGCGAAATTTCAGGGAGTAATTGCTTGGCAATGGTAGTGAGGAGTTAGGGATGAAAATTCTCCATATATAAACAGATGAAAAACAGGAGGTTTTGTTATATTAAAATGGTGAAATGATGTTACATCTCAACAACTGTTTTGCTTTATATTTTTTATTTGTAAAAAAAATAGCGAATGACAAAGTAGTATTAGGTAAGTTGTTCGTCCTCTCCCTGGCTAGTATTCTATTTCAACTAATGTGATCTTGTCTTTTACGTTCAGAATTAGCGAAAGACAAAGAAGCATTTGGTAGGCATTTCATCTACTAGATCTAAAAAATGTTCTAATGTAATAACAATAATTGAAGATGACATCTTAATTAATTGAAATTTTTAGCTTACAATATGTTGTCTATTGTCTTTTTCTCCAACTTATTCGCTCTATAATATTCTCCAGTTTCAACTTTCAACGAACAACAAAGGATATAGGAATCATCGCTATGCTGGCATGCCATTACATTTTCCAAGTTCCATCCAGCTGGCTAGATGTGTTTTTTTCGATATAAGTATGAGAACTTCAAGGTAGTGGCCTAGTTTACTGTTTACGAGTGGATGATGATATTTCCTAATTACCAAAACTTTATATTCTATTAAATCTACGTAGTGATGAAATTTTATACATATTTATACGTTAAGAAATATTCAGTGGTAATATATGATATTTTTGTGTACGTAGGATTTGATTTTTTTCGCTTTTATATTAATATTACCTTAAAAGTTTGTAAGATAAAATTATTAATTATTTTTAAATTTTTAGATATTTTTATAGAATTCTACGTTTCATACTCTTATAGGTTATTGTTTATTAGTTAAAAATAATTATAGTTTAATAATTTTTAGAAATTTTCTAATTACCGCACTTGTTGACGGTAAATTTAATATAAAGAAAATTCCTAATTTGAAATGATTTTTTTTACCTCTATCCATTATGGTAATTTTCTAAAAAAGAGTGAAGAGATAGAATACAATTTCTTCTAAGATCTCCCAACTGATTTGGTAATGTTGTCGCCTAAAACTAAATTAATATCAACTCTAATAATGATATATGTAGCTAGTGAAGAGTTGAGATTGTTCTCCCGAGGAATCTATTAACGTTATTCTAAGGAATTAAAATGGACAAAAAATTAGAAGCAAACAAAAATAATCAAATATGGGAAATTAATAAACAAACCTTGATTTCAGGTCACCTACGTTATCAAACTAGTATGGATCATCGATAAAAATTTAAATTAAATCCATTTACAAATACTCATTGAATGGTGTTCTCTCTTAGGATTAAATAAATAGAAACATGCACTCTAATCATTCTTATTAACCAACAACTTAGATATGATATTAAGTTTGATTAATTAATAGCTTTAAGAACTAAGAGAATCGGTGAGAAAGATAATACACATACGATATGTATTTAATCTAGATAAATATCTTTCTTAGAATTTCCAATCCCTAACATAAAAGATGGTAATCATATTTGCTACTTTGGATTAGCAAAACTGAACGTCAAATCTTACTTGGCTGTAAATTAAATCAATCAATTCTTAGTTGCGTACCCTAGAGATCAATCAATTCAATCATGAAAAGTAATATAAAAGACACTTAATATTAGTAAATGAAATAAGCTTTATTCAAAAAATCTCATACATACTAGATGATAACGTTGGTTTCCTTCAACCAAAAAGAAGGATTTAGCTACTCATAACAGTGATGAAACTTGACAGAAGAATAGTAGAACATCTGGTCTCCATATCTTCCCCTTTTTTCCAAAAAAACGAAAAACTCTCCAAAACAAAACAAGAATGTGAATGATCAGTTTTCGATGGGGGGTCGTCCTCTCTTTTTAAAGTTATTTGATCATATACACTCCCCCATGAAATCAGGTAGCAAATCCTCACATAAGGAAAACAACTTAATTCCTAAGATAATTAGAATCCTAAGTCTATCGAATCTCCTTTCAAATCAGACTCTGGTGATAAACTTTTCATTTGCACGTGCCCACGTTTAGTCAAAACTTTTCTGCCAGTTGGAAATTCGAACTGCCTTTGCTTTTTTTGCATCTTTTTGATTCAAAGCTAATTCCCATATGTTCAAAATCACCTGATAATAATTAAGAAACAAGTCTATTAATTTTAAATAAAAATTTCAACATATTAAAGAGATTTATATCCAAAGTTAGCCCAAAAATAATAACCTATCAAATTCCCCCACACCAATCTTTTGATCGTCCTGTACAAACTACATTTGCAATCAATTGGCCGACTAATCAACTTTCTTTACTCTAAGTCTCACAATAGTAAGTAGTGAACACTTCAAGAGTTAAACATTTTTTAATCAATTAATAACCCGGAGTTAATCATTCAAGTAAATATAAACAAAGTCAGTTTAAGGCAATCATATTTCAAAAACTAGCACATAATTATAGCAAACACTCATAACTCGGATTTCGCTCAAATCACTCTAATGTTTATTGGTTCAGTATTTCATTCAAATTCTTCTAACGTAAACATTTTACCATATGCTTGCTTTTTCACCAACTTGTCACCACTTGAAATATAAACATGCACAAATCAAAAGGGCATTGTTCAAGGTTGTATTGGACTATAGGTAAATGTAAGGATTGATAAACAGAAAGGGCAAAAATCATAAACATTAGCAAAGCATCTAACCACTTGTGGAGACACAATTTCAATCATAAAGGAGTCAACAAAGTAATTTTGTATAGAGATAGATTACAGTCCATAATTTGTTTTCCACTGCTTTTTTCTTTTCCTTTTTTTTGAAATATATTGATATTTAAGATCAGGAGACAGTATTATAACACATAATTCAAGTCTCAATCTCTTTAATTTCCTTTCATCTTTTTCTTTTCCTTGCCTTCCATATTTGTCCAAACAAGTTTGACATAAATTGTGGTTAGAATACTTACTTACAGTTATGATAGGTGAAGATATTAAAGGTTTTAGATGTTTATTATGGGTTTATAAAAAAAAGGGTTCAGCTCAAAAGTTTTAACAAAAGATATTGAATTGGATTGGTTTTTTAAGCTAAAGGTTTAAAACAAAGAGGCCTTTATCAATTTTATACATGAATGTATAAATGTAATATGAAGTCGGTTCCAAGCAAGTTCTAGAGAAAAATTCACTTTAGAAGATAATCACACATCAAAGAAATGCAAATTGATATAAATGTTTCAATCTTTTAGGCCCCAAAACTCACAAGTTAATGCAGTTCACCACAATTATACACCATGTTTAATCATATGATTGCTAAACCTTGAATAAGTGTATACACTTGTATTTCTTAACTAAGTGGCATCTATTATCCTAAAAATAAAAGTAACTCAAGTTATGCCCACTAATTATGTCATTAAAAATGGAAGTATAGAAAGTGTGGAAGTTGGCTAATCAATTGCAAACAAGTCAATAAGCATTCAAAAATTTTCAACAAAGATTCCTAAATATCAGTTATATGGAACATACCCACCCCCACACCTAATCCATACATTGTCCCCAATGTAATCATATAAAGTAAAAGAAGCAAAAATATAAAAGAGAAGAGGAAAGAAAGCTTCTCTGTAAGTTGAACGCTCGTTCCAGTGACAAGAGATAAATCATTAGCTAGATGTGCAACATTTTTTGATAAGAGGAAGAAACTTTTTTGAAATTTGATGCTCAATCCCAATATCTCCTTGAATCTCTATAAGGTACTCATTAGTAATGAAACTGAGGGAATATCAACCTTACTTAACATGATTAGGTCATCTGCAAAACATAAACTAGTTAATGAAAGCAACTTACACTGGGTATGGTATTTGAAATTTGGAGTTAAGGAGATCTTGTATTTCAGCATAAGGGTAAGAACTTCCATACAAATTGGAAATAGGTAAAGGGAAAGCAGATCCCCTTGCCTAAGTCCTCTTTTGCCTTTGAACATCTCAGTGGGACTCTTATTGATCATATAATCACAAATGATATCGTAGTTAATCACTCTTTAGTCTATTTGATAAAAATTTAGGGGAACCCATAACTCCCATAGTCTGGAATAAAAAGCTCCAACTGACACTATCAAAAGCTTTCTAGAGATCCACTTTTATAGTGCAATTCTGAGGGGAATTTCCTCTTGCATACTTTTTCAGAAGTTCCTACAAGATTAGGATATTATCTCCAATATTCCGCTTGCTTAAGAAGGCTCCTTGGTTCTCAATGATGATGAAGTGTAGCACATATTTCAATCTATTGGCCAGGATTTTAGCAATAATCTTATAACTAAAGTTAGTGTCTAAAGTTGCTCCATGTACGTAGTAGTATTATGAATTTTTGGAATCAAACATAAGGAAGTCTTGTTGATATCTTTGAGAAGTATTCCATTTTTAAAGAACTTGTGTACTGCTTCTTTCATAATTTTCCCTATTTTATCCCATGTTTTCTGATAGAAGAAACCATTCAAACCATTTGGTCTTAGAGCCTTCGAACCATTCATTTTAAACACAACTGCCTCTATCTCTTGATTCATGACCTACCTGATTAAAAGATCTGCTACATCTTCAGGAATTTTAGTAGAAATAAAAGTCCTGAGATCTGCACTGCAAGTGTTGGCATTTCCCTCAGTTCTTAGGAACTTTTGGAAATGTGTTAAGGCATCTTGAGCAATTTCAGTTTGCACATACAAGACCTCCCCTTATTCAATTTTAATAGAAGTAATCCTATTAACATTCCTCCTCATCAAAATTGTATTGAAGAAAAACCTTGTGCATCTATCCCCATCCTTAATCCAATTGACTCTAGATCGCTATCTTAATAGTAAGCAGTGGTTATCTACTGCTTTTATGTAGAGCTTCAATAGGGATGTTATGCTCTGCCCGTGGCCCAGTCGGGCTGAAATTGACATCCCTAAGCTTCAAGGTTTCCTTTTCGTTCTTCACAATAATCTGTTCAGTAGGATTACCAACCAATGATTTCTGTATGAGTGAGAGTCGAAGTCTAGCAGCTTTTATCACTTGTTCTGTGCTCTGTCCCCTACTTCCACTTAGTCTTGTCAATTCTCGTTCTATAGCCTTTAGTTTTTGCAAACAAATAAATTTTTTAGTACTTATGACCTCAAAATCCAAACCTTTGGAAATGGCTTGTTCGAATCCTTCAACAGTAGTCGGGAAATTGTTAAATTTGAATGGGTGTTTTAAAGAAACCTTTTTAAAGAGGTTATCCACCTTGAAACGGGTATAATCCGAAATCCGTGGATCTAAAAAAATGACTTTATTATTCGAAAAGGTTGCTAACCACTCCATATTCACCAAGGCCTTATCCAATTTCTTTCTAATGAGCCATTTAGAACTCTTCTTGTTGCTCCAGCAAAATATGTAACCCTTAGATTTTAAGTCAAAATTTCCAAAACTTTGGTGCAATCAAGCAAATCCGTATTGTATTTGAGCAAATTACAATTCTCTTCAACTTCATATCGATAAATAGTGGAGTTGACATCACCATTTATAATCCATGGACCACTAGCTAATCCTTTTAGTCTTCTCATTGAATTCCATAGGTCCATTCTTTGGAATGCAGTATTAAAACCATAGATAAAGGTAGCCAATACTAAATTGTGCTCTATTTTGAATGCCATTTTTGTGTGAATGAATTGCTTATTAGCTTCGAAAACTTCCACCTATAATGATTCTCCTATAACCATGGTACTGGTGGTTAGACTTTATCTGCCATCGACTTCCAAAACAACCTAATTTATTCAAATTTTCGAGTTTGATTTTTGTTTCTAATAGACAAAACAATTTAGGCTTCTTATGCTGGATAAAATCCTTCAAAACATTGAGCTTCGAAGGGTTGTTTATTCCTCAAACATTTCATACTAGAAAGGTCATGTAGTAATGGTTTTACCTTTTGAGCCTTTCCTGCTGCTCCAGTTGCTCTTTCTAGTTTGTACTTGTTCAAACTTTTCCTCTTGATTTTCCACCTAAAGCAAGGTTTCTGAATGTTGTGGCAATATTTGAGTGGCTTCCTATTGCTGAATTTCAAGAGGATTTCCCTTCTGCTTTACTCCGTTATCTGTATTACAATTAGTATCATATTCTTCCAACCCCTTTGTAGTCTATAGTGATGCCATATTCCCTGTTATCATCCGTATTTCTACTAATCCTCTATAATGTGTTCAGTTTGGTCCCTCTTAGCCTCATTGGAAAAAATTCTATCTACTTGAATAACCAGTCCCTGATCCTCAGATATTTGTCTCTGCATTTCATATTCATCCATCTTGAGTTTCCCTTTTGTTTTAGGCTCATCCAGCCCCATCAATTCTCCATAATCTCTCCTTATAAAGACTTTCCCTGTTGGCTTCCATGTTTTGCCTTGAGCTTGTAGGGACAGTTTCCATTGTCACACATAATATAGCATAGACAACTCATTTCCTTAAAGTTATATTCTCATTTATGCATATTGACTTTCCCAAATAGCTTACTAACAAGCTTAGGCCTTTAGTGGTCTAATATTCCAGTGGAATATTGTGAATATTCATCCATAATAGTACGTTCTTTAATCTATTTTTTTCTAATTCCATACCAGGTTGTCAATTCTAGAGGAATAATGAAAGCTGTGAGATGTGCCATGGACCTTCTTCTATCACTTTTTGAGCCTCATATTTTGAACAAAAGGTAAATCTAATGTTGTCATTTTCTGTTAACATTACCTCTTACATACCTCTTCCTTTCCACTTTATTTGAACTCATACTTGTATTACATGAAAAGGCAGGCGTTTATCCATGAAGAAGCCTATAATTGCTGCGTCCCATGTTTTTACACCCTCTTGCAAGATGTCAAGACTTGGGGCCACCATCAACTTTCCATCTATTTCAACAAGGGGACTATAGAATAGAGAGGAGTTGGAGCTATCCCCTTCCAAGTTTTTCTGGTTTCAACAAAGTTCTAAGACATGTGTGCTGCTAACGCTGGATTGGATGGGTTTGTGGGTGAAACTGTGGAAGGTTTTTGCCCCAAATTGTTTGGAGCACGGGTGGAGGGGTTTGGTATTTTTTAGGACTTAATTTGTTGAGGATGAAAGGGAACAAAAGTTAGAGAGCGTGTTAGGGTTCTGGTTGGCTTGTTGTGATGGAGGGGTATAGGAGGATAAGGAGGTCGAGAATAAAGGGGGAAAATCTGATTCCATTAAAAGCAATAGAAATCCAATCTAGTAAGTGCGGGTTGAAAGTAGACAAAAAGATGTGAGACGAAAGAAAAGGGGAAAATGGCGAGGGAAATTTGGTATACAACAGAGGGGAAGAGGGTAAAGAGCAGTCTATTAGACTAGAAAATGAAGGGCAGTGAGGAGCCATTCACGGAGAAAGGTGAGCTCAAGGAATAGTAGCCATGTGGATTGTTCTTTATCTTGTCTACTTGTGCCATAACGTTAGTTGAGATTATAGACAACTACAAAAAATGGAGCATTATTTTCAATC
The DNA here is from genome assembly GCA_025629805.1 of Erythroxylum baracoense. NCBI lineage: Eukaryota > Viridiplantae > Streptophyta > Magnoliopsida > Malpighiales > Erythroxylaceae > Erythroxylum > Erythroxylum baracoense. The sequence goes on from JAOTAY010000189.1 coordinate 29,719,576, forward strand.
ATTGAAGTTAAATGTCAACCTCTGTAAAGAGCTTCTAATTAACTCTTTATCATTTAAAACCTTTATTACCAAACACTCATTTTTTTATAAATGTGAGTCAAATCATGGAATGTCATGTAACATAAAACTGTGGTCAAAATGAGACACAATTTGAAATAAAGAAAATACAATTAAGTTCTCGAAATAAATCTCCTCAACCATCTCCAAATCTTTATCTTCTTTTTCCCCTCTTTAATAACCTTAAGTCATCTCCATACCAATCAATCTTCTTCTATGTATTCTATGATCTTTTGGAAAGATAACACAGTATGAAGAGCATTGCTTGAATGGAAATGACAAATTATAATAACTAAACTCTAAAGGACCCAGCATATCTTTACTATCTCATCTCTCACTTTTCAAGACTTTCAACCATTCTTTTTTTTTCAAATATCTTAAACTACATGAATCCTCTTGTATTGATGATAGCAAGAGACAAACCAATGTTTCACATTCACTATTAACAAGAGTAATTTGACTAATTATTGAACAATATTAATCAAAAGTAAAAAGTGTTAGTGTACGCAGTATCCCATGATAAGTACAACCATTAGTGGTTTTACAAATTCCTCCCGTCCCAACGAGAGAGATGATATAGAACTTGAATTTGGCATTAAGTACTATGCTTTTGATCCTGTCATTTTCTTCCTCTCTTCCTTCTACTTGTGTATTGATGAAAGATGTGTTGAGATGTCTCAGGATATATCAGTTTTGTGGGTTGAATTAAGTTGATATCTAACTTTACCAATCGAAATGTCATCTAGTCTTTGTTGGATTTCTCTTATTTTTCCATCAACGACAGGGCAAAGACCAACATCACGCGTAGTAAAGCAAATGCAAATAAAGACAGAGAGTACCTTATCCTTGACAGGAATAGGATTAGAGGAGTGATGTCATGCAATGATGAAGTTGCACACATTTGTA
>JAOTAY010000189.1:29720638-29733132 GCA_025629805.1 Erythroxylum baracoense
CTATCCTCTACTTCCATTTAGTCTCTTCAATTCTTGTTCTATAGCCTTCAATTTTTGCAAACAAGTAAATTGTTTAGTACCAATGATCTCAAAGTCCAAGCCTTTAAAAATGGCTTCTTGGAATCCTTCCACATTAGTCAAGAAAATGTTAAATCTGAATGGGTGTTTTAGATAAACCTTTTTAAAGAGGTTATCCACCTTGATAGGGGTATGATCCGAAAACCTTAGGTCTAAAAAAATGGCTTTATTGTTCTGAAAGGTTGCTAACCACTCCACATTCACCAAGGCCCTAGCCAATTTCTTTCTAATGAGCCATATAAAACTCTGCTTATTGCTCCAAGTAAATATGTAAACCTCAGATTTTAAGTCAGAATTTCCATATCTTTGGTGCAATCAAGCAAATCCGTATTGTAGTTGAGCAAATTACAATTCTTTTCGACTTCAGATTTATAAATAATGGAGTTGAAATCACCACTTATAATATATGGACTACCAGCTGATCCTTTTAGTCTTCTTATTGAATTCCATAGGTCAATTCGTTGGAATGTTGTATCAAAACCATAGACAAAGGTAGCCAACACTAAAGTATGCTCTATTTTGAATGTCATTTTTGTGTGAATGAATTGCTCATTAGCTTCCAAAACTTCCACCTCTATAAGATCCTCATCGTAAACGATGATGATTCTCCTATAACTATGGTACTGGTAATTTAGACTTTATATGCCATTGACTTCCAAAATAACCTAATTTATTCAAATTTTAGAGTCTAATTTTTGTTTCTAATAGACAAAAGGCTTCTTATGCTGGATAAAATCTTTCAAAGCATTGAGCTTCGAAGGGTTGTTTATTCCTCTAACATGATATACTAGAAAGGTCATGTAGGAATGGTTTTACCTTTTGAGCCTTTCCTACTGCTCCGATTACTCTTTCTAGTTTGTACTTATTCAAACTTTTCCTCCTAATTTTCCACCTAAAACAAGGTTTCTGACTGTTGTGGCAATATTCGAGTGGCTACCTGTTGCTAAATTTCAGGAGGATTTCCCTTCTGCGTTACTCCTTTATCTGTATTACAATTAGAATCATGTTCTTTCATCCCTTTGTAGTTTGTAGTGATGCCATATTCCCTATTATCATTCGTATTTTTGCTAATCCTCCGTAATGTGTTCAATTTGGTCCCTCTTAGCCTCATTGGAAAAAATTCTATCTACTTGAATAACCAATCCCTGATCCTCAGGTATCTGTTTCTGCATTTCAAATTCATCCATCTCGGGTTTCTGTTCTGTTTTAGGCTCATCTAGCCCTAATCTCCCCTTTCAAGGACTTTCCCTGTTGGTTTCCATATTTTGCCTTGAGCTCGTAGGGACGGTTTCCAATGTTAAGTAACGATGGCTATCTTCCTTGAGGGAATTTCCATCTACCAACCTTAAAATGGGGATATAATCTTTCATGTACTTAGAAATGTCCATACTCACACATAATTTAGCATAGCCAACCCGTTTCCTCAAAACTGTATTATCATCCTTGCATATTGGCTTTCCCAAATAGCTTGCTAATAAGCTTAGGCCTTTAATGGTCCAATAATTCAGTGGAATATTGTAAATGTTCACCCATAATGATATGTTCTTTAATCTATTTTTTTCTAATTCCATATTAGGTTGCCAATTCTGGAGGAATAATGGAAGCTGTGAGATGTGTCATGAACCTTCTTCTATCACTTTTTGAGCCTTAGATTTTGCACTAGAGGTAAATATGTTGTCATTTTCTATTAATATTACCTCTTGTATGCCTCTTCCTTTCCAGTTTCTTTGAACTCGTATTATAAGAAAAGGCGGGCGTTTATCCATGGAGAAGCCTATAATTGTTGCGTCTCAAGTTTTTAAACCCTCCTGCAAGACGTCAAGACTTGGGACCACCATCAACTTTCCATCTATTTGAACAAGGGGACTTTAGAATAGAGAGGAGTCGGAGCTATCCCCTACCACACGTTTCCAGGTTTTTCTGGTTTCAATAAAGTTCTAAGACACATGTGCTGCTAAGGTTGGATTGGGTGGGTTTGTGGGTGAGACTATGGGAGGTTTTTGCCCCAAAATGTTAGGAATAAGGGTGGAGGGGTCTGGGATTTTTGAGGACTTAATTTGTTGAGGATGAAGGCGAACGGAAGTTAGAGAGCATGTTAGGGTGTTGGTTGGCTTGTTGTGGTGGAGGGGTATGGGAGGATAAGGAGGTTGAGGATAAAGAAGGAAAGTTTGATTCCATTAAGAGCAATGCAAATCCGATCTGGTAAGTGTGGGTTAAAAGTGGACAAAAAGATGTGAGACGAAAGAAAAGGGGAAAATGGCAAGGGAAATTTGGTATACAACAGAGGGGAAGAGGGTAAAGAGCAGTCTATCAGACTAGGAAATGAAGGGCAATGAGGAGCCATTCAAGGAGAAAGAAGAGGTCGAGGAATAGCAGCCATGTTGATTGTTTTTTACCTTGTCTGCTTGTCCCATAACGTTAGTTGAGATTATAGACAACTACAAAAAAATAGAGCATTATTTTCAATTATTGAAGTTAAATGTCAAGCAGCTGTGCAAAGAGCTTCGAGTTAACTCTCTTATCATTTAAAACCTTTATTATCAAACACTCATTTTTTATAAGTGTTTGAGCCAAATCGTGGACTGTCATGTAACATACAACTGTGATCAAAATGAGACACAATTTGAAATTTAAAAAAATACAATTAAGTTCTCAAAATAAATCTCCTCAACCATCTCCGAATCTTCAACTTCTTTTTTCCCTCTTTAATAACCTTAAGTCATCTCCATACCAATCAATCTTCTTCTTTGTATGCTATGATCTTTTGGAAAGATAACACAATATAAAGAGCATTTTGCTTGAATGGAATTGACAAATTATAATAACTAAACTCTAAAAGGACCCAGCATACCTTTACCATCTCATCTCTCAATTTTCAACGCTTTCAACCATTCTTTTTCTTTTTTCAAATATCTTAAATTACATGAATCCTCTTATACTGATGATAGCAAGAGACAAATCGTTGCACTTATTTTGCAATTTCTTTATGGATGCTCTCCAATTTTTCACATTCACTTTTAACAAGAACAATTTGAGTAATTATTGACCAATATTAATCAAAAGAAAAAAGTGTTAGCGTAAGCTGCATCCCATGATAAGTACAACCATTATTGTGGTTTTACCAATTCCTCCCATCCCAACGAGAGAGATGATATAGAACTTGAATTTGGCATTAAGTACTATGCTTTTGATCCCATCATTTTCTTCATCTCTGCCTTCTACTTCTTGTGTATTGACGAAAGGAGTGGTGAGATGTCTCAGGATATGCTTATCAGTTTTGTGGGTTGAATTAAGTTGATATCTAACTTTACCAATTGAAATGTCATCTAGTCTTTGTCGGATTTCTCTTATTTTGCCTACAGAGCAAAGACCAACATCAAGCGTAGTAAAGCAGATGCAACTAAAGATAGAGAGTACCTTGTCCTTGACAGGAATGGGATTAGAGGAGTGATGTTGGAGTTGTGATCACTGAACCGAGGTTTTCCAGTCATCTAATACATCGTCCATGTGATAAGAAACAGCTTTGAGATTAAACAGTCAATTCCTGATAAAAGTCTCCTTCACTTTGTTCCACTGCATGATCTAGAAGGGCTTGAATAGACTTGAAATTGCTTACAAGTTTCTTAACTTCGTCGTTAACACCGATCACAACTCCACCTCATCTTTTACGGAACTAAGAAGTGTGGAGATTAGATCCTCCACCATAGTAGAGCAATTTCAAGTCCATTCAGGCCCGACTAGATCATGCACTGGAGTTAAAACTTGACGATGGCTGTGCGGCGGTAGAGATTGGATTCTTCATTTATAAACTATAGAATAGGTTTAATTCCGTCATTCGTGGCGAACGGATAATAAATAAGAAAATAGTATTAATAAACAATATTAGTGCGATTGAATTCTGTATATTTAAATATAAAATTAAGGATAAAGCTACCACCTGACTACCATGTGAGTTTGTCCGTTCAACAAGTCCCCACACGTTTCCACGTGAAACAGTCAGCATGGGTTTTTCAAGGAACCTTATCGAAATTAGAATAAATATCGAAACTTCAAGATAGTTGCGTAGCAGCCAAGCATGTGATGGACTTTACTGACCAGCAAAGCTTCGCTTGCTGACATTAGAATAAAGGTGGTGTTGTAAATGCACGGAATGATGAAGTTGCACACAGTTGTGCACGTTTTGAAATTTGGGTTCTTTGTGGAAGATAAGCCCGGCCTATTAACATTCTTACTCAAAGAGCTAAGAATAACCAGCGTGGACGGTGTTGACTGGTGGGTTCTGTATGTCTGTTAATGGAAGGAACTTGCTTTTCTTCCGTATGCTCTTTGGGCTAACGTTACTGCAACGCTCTTACGAAAGTAAACGTAAGGTGCAAATGCAATCCCTGCCATATCTATCTTAACTTGCTTTTCTTCCTTATGTTCTTTGAACTAACGTTACTGCAACGCTATTACAAAAGGAAACCTAAGGTGCAAATGCAACCCCTACCAAACCTATCTTATCGTGTTTCCACGTATACATTTTTCTTTTCCAATAATTTATTGCAATTTCACTTACTCCTTTTTTTCGAATGGGAATAAGATTTTCTGACCTTGGAGTAATCTTTATATTTAAAAAGAGTGTTTGGTTAATTAATTTAATTTAAATTTTTAGAATTTTCGTTAAATTAATATAAGTAGTTATATAATATTTTCTTATTATTTTAGTAATATAATTATATTATTTTTATTTGGTATATATGCCTTTTTTAGTTATAGTAGTTGTTATTCTTTATTTAAAAATTATATTAGATTAGTGAGTATAAAATTCCCTAGATACTAATTTTAAATTTTTATATTAAATAATATTTTTATATTTTATAATGAAAGTAAAAAGAGATTAATTTATATTAAATAATTTTATTTGTAAAGAAAGTTTAAACACTTGAAAATATTTAAATTTAAAATTTTGTATTGTGAATTAAATTCTATAATAAAGGATAATTCGTTATAAAAATATAATCAAATAATAAGAAATATTTCTATTTATATATTTATATTTAAATAAAATTTTAATTTCAAATAAAACTTTCAAAATAGGATTTTTAGAGTTATAGGGAAATCATTGAGGATATTAGAAGTTGAAAGTTATAATTATTTTTTTTCTTTAATTGCGTAAAAACGACAACTAAATGTATAAAATGTCTATTAAAATATATTTTGTAATTATATTATTTATTAATCGAAAATTTATATTTAAATAATTAGTTCAAATATTTTTTCAAAAAAAACCACAAGTTAATGACTAAAGATTAACAACTATATAAAAATAATAATACGTACAGAGAAAAAGTTAGAAAGCTAAATCTCCTAATACATAATTAACTTGGAGATAATGAGCATAAAGTGGCCCAAAATACAAGTTTCCATGAAAACCTTAAATACTACAATTTTTTGTTGAATTAATTGTTGAAAAATCGAAGTGGGATTCAATCCTACACTCAGTAGAATAAATATAAATTTTTTTAATTAATTTTCTAAAATTCAAAGATCATTTTAAAATTCTATAATCTAATTAACATGAACACAATAAAATATGAATCATAAGTTCGTATCTTATTATGTAGCTTGGTCATTTTCTTGTCCTTTCCTAGGACTCCTTATAAAATAAGTTCATTGCAACCACCCGTACTGCACACATATCGAGCCTTTAATAGTATCTATACGAACTTTTTGTATTTTATAATATGATTTGTAATCTCACTTTATTAATTTGATAATCTTGAAAGCACCTTACATAGCATTTCATATTATTTCATGAGTCTTTTCATTCATCAAGAGGTATTAAAGTCTTTGTTTTAATTAAAAAAAAAGCTTCTTGATCTGGCAAAAATTCTTTGGAGGGTTGATTGATTAAAAAGTTGAAAGTATAGCAAATGAGTTTATTGACACATTAGTCGATCAATATAATGGTGTAGTCAACTAATGTCCCTTCAAGAGACAATGGTTGATCAATATACTTTGAGTGTTCGACCAATGTTTCAGCAACTAATGAATCTATGCTTTTAATGCACACTAGTTGACCAATATGTTAGAATGGTCAACCAATGCTTTGTAACTAGTTGTAATGACTAATTCCTAACTCTAAGAGCTAGTAGGATCTAAAATCCTATAAATACATATTTTATCATTAATCTTAGCATCAATAAGCATTCGATTGTCCTTTACACATATTTTAAGTGTTTTTCAAGCATTTAATCATTCATTATTTCATTTTGAGTAAATGAGTCTTTTTGATATTATCAAAGCGATTAAGTGAGTTACTTTAGGTTATACGCTTTTCTTAGGGTTCTTATTTATTATATTTGGGGGTAGTTTAGAATGATATTAAGATTCCTTTTCATCTTGAAAGGTCTTAAAAGGATTTCTCTTTTTCAAATAAAGATTGTACAAAGGTTATCCTTCGTCTTGAATGCAAAATTATAGTGCAAAATCTAATAAGAGTTTTGGGAGTAGACATAGATAAGGATTATTTGTTGACCAATTATAAATTGTTTTGCATGTCTCTTTTCTTATTCTTTCATTTGATTACTTAAGAGTATTGTTAAAACTCATTATTTTACTTCATACTTTCATCCTTTGTAAATAGTGATCTTTTCAATATTAAGTTAGTAATTTTTTGTTAAAAGAATTATTAAGACTCAATTCGTACCCTTTTTTAGGTGTCACTAGACACTAAAAAAAGGCATAGAAAAATGAGGTCTCCCTAACGAGTACCCCTTTAAGAATAGGTGTAGGTTCTTTGTTAATTAAGATAGCATAAGATGAGGTATTGACACACTAAATAATCTAATTCACAAAAGGGAAGGCAAATCTAAAGGCTTTCAGAGATGAAACCAAGAAATTTCATTCCACCATGTCATAGGCTTCGGAGGAATGTTTTTGATAATTCTTTAGTAGTTATTGAGTAAAAGAATGTTATTTCCTATACACCTCTCTTTAATGAAAGCAACTTGAGTTTGACTATGGTGCTCTGTGTTGCTTGAGCTAATCTTTTTTGTTAGTATTTCAAAGATAATTTTATAAATTGTGTTATAACAAGAAATCGAATGATAGTCTATAAGAAATTTTATTGCCTACCAAACTCCATTATCTACAGAAGAAAAGGGTATTAAAATTGTCTCAACCTAAAGCTTGATCATATTTAGGCTTAATAGCTTGAGCCAACCTAGCTCAGTCTAAAATTCTATTATCAAGCCTAAGTTTGTCCTAAAGCCCAATCTAGTTTGAAGCTTTAGGGTCGAGCTTGACATGATCAAAATTAAAATTTTTATTTATAAAATTCAAGATAATGTCATTTTTTCGAAATCAATATTGTTTTGAATAAAAATCTTAATACTTTGGTCGAACTAGGTCAAGTAGCCTGAGGTGAGGCTCGACCTAAATCTTGAAATTTTAAAAAATTAAAGCCTAGCTCAAAGTTTAGTTAATTTGAGTTGGGCCTGTTGACTTAGGCCCACTAGGCTTTCTTTACTACCTTTGGTCAGATTTAAGATCGAACAGAGTTTTGTCTGTATTCTAGTGAATGGTCTTTCCATAATAGCGTAAATTTTATAGTTAGACTCTTTTGGGGGCGTTCTGCAAGAGGTTTACACAGCCAAGAAGCAAACTCTTTTATAAAAGGTCAGTAAAAAGACATTGTTGTAATTTTAATTTGCTTCTGGTTTTTACAGACTAACCATTCTCTTCCCCAATGTTGATAATTTTATTCTAATTTCTTTTATGAAGATTTGCATTATGGAAGTATTTGGTATTGAGATTTCTTTTTCTAAGCTAATTCAACCTAAATATTGTTTTAGTTAAAGAACTGTAAAAGGATTGAGCTTTTGTATAATTTTTGAGCTTTTCTTATACAATTAGGGTATTAAAATCTCTCTTCCCATCTATAGAACTTATTTATAGTCGAATACTCTAAAAGATCCTATTTTAGGTAAAAGAATGTTATTGCATGAGTTATCATGAAGAACTAATCACTCTTCTAACTACAAATTAATCAATATCTCAATGTTACTGGAAAACATGTGCAACAACACTTACATAACTCAAAACAAACTGATTCATAACCCAAATTCTCATGTATTTACCAATTTAAAGGTTTGAGAGTTGAGTTCCAATTAGGGGCCACTTTTCATCTTGGTGACTTGAATGATGGGCTGAATGTGAAGACAGGATAAAGTTACAAATATTAATTGGACGAAGTTTCTCACTTGACTTTAAGTCACTTTCTCATTTAAGTGACTTACTTACATACCATTGAGAAATTGGAGTAGCATCTGATTATATGGATAGGAGACTAAATATGAAATATTTTTTTTATTTTTCAAAAGCTAATATCACTTTAAAATCCTATAATATAATTAATGTATAAAAATAATAAAGCCTCAATCATAATTTATACCTTATGATAAAACTTGATCCCTTTCTTATCATTTCCCTCAAACTATATAGAAATTGGTTCATTATAACTTTCGTAGCAGTGCACATGTCTGTTTTCTAAAGGTATCCATATGAACATACAGAGAGATCTCTATATGTGGTGTAGAGAGCGTAAGCAAGAAGTGTTACCTCCTTTAAAGCCTAAGTCCAGTTACAATAGGGTTTGGATCTTGTAGTAACTTAATTGAAATAAATTTCTAATTTTAATTAAACTTTAATTAGAATTACCATTAGGTCTAAATAAGATCTAATATCTTCTATTGGTCCTTAGTTATTAAATATTTCATATTTGATATTTAAGTTTTTAAAACTTTGAGATGAAGTCTAACTTGATTAAATTACCTTTTTTCTCGTATCAACTATTTTTGTGTAAGACCCAATATATTTCTAAATATATTTGGCAACAGAAATAATTATAATCCTAAATTATAATAAAGATTAGATAAACTAAGCGAGTTTAATTTTTCTTTAATTCTCTCATTAAATAGTTTATATTCAGATATTAAGATCGGAGTCTAGTAATGCATTATGATTACTCAAATATTAAGAATATCAATATAGTTATGATTAATCTTTTTTATGCATAATCTTTTCGTATAATTTAATTCCTTCATCATGCAATGTTCCAATTAGAGCATAAAACTAATTTCTATTTTATTTTATTATAATAATGTTATTTCTCTATTATTAGTAATTGATTCTATTAATTACATATGAAAACTACTTTCAAATTACCATTCCATCTTAGCTAAAGTTCTTAAATCAATACTAATAAAAAACAATAAAACATTATCCCTAATCACTTTAGGGTAATGAATGTCGATCACTCAACTACTTCTATATAGTTTATGTTATACCTAATAGCCACCAACTAAGCTACCTTGACTAGAATACATTATAAACAGTATCAAAGCATATCAATCCCTGTATGAGATACTTTGAAGATCTCAAGCTAAATGATCACTTATACAATCTTCACAATAAAAATTTCTGTAGATATACAAGTAATGTTTTAAATAGATTTCTCATATGGAGTTAGTTCAGTGAACTTGTTCTCTAACAAGTACCTATACATTTGTTTGAGTATCTTTATATTTTAGTTTATGAGAATGACTACTTCTTTTATAAGGAAGAAATACGTGCATTAGTCCTTTTAAAATATATTAATGTGTAGTTTCATTAGAATAATGATCAAGAACAATTTAGAGATAACATATAAATACAATATAAATCTCATAATTATAATCTCATTATAATTTTATTTGTAATGTACATTTATCTTATAAACTTTAACATATGCATCTAAATACGTATAAAATAAATAATGTCTTTAAATAATTATGTTACTAAAATACAACCAATTGATTAGTTATAGGGCATAAATCAACCTTTATAATTTGAAATCACTGCATACATTTGAAGATTTACTTAATACGCACTAAAAAAAATAGTAACTATAAGTTCCACTAATATAAAACAAAGGTATAAGACGTAAAGTTCTCATACGGTTTAAGAAACTTTAGAAAACCCTTAAATCATTAAATTTTTTGAAAGAACTTCTGGTGTTTTTCAAATTTCCATAAAAATCCTTCCCTTAAACTTCGTTAAAAATAACAATGAAATAAATGAGACATGAATATCATACGTGAACTAATCAAATGTTACTTAAATGATGATCCAATCTAACTAAATTTGAACCAAACTAATTAAAATTACAGGTCAAGTTTAATTAACTCGAGTCGGGTGTAAGAGCCTAGTTAGATTATCATAACAATGTCATTTGATTAGTTCATATATGATATCCATACCACGTGTATTTTATCATTATTTTTTAATCACATTCTAAGAGCAGGAGTTTTTATGAAAAATTAAAAACTAGGATTTTTTAGAGAATTTTAAAGATTATAGAATTTTTGAAATAATAAGGGTGTCTTTTACCCAAAAAAAAATTAGTCATTACAATTATAAATATTTCATTCTTATAATTTATGCCACTTTGATCTATCCAAAGTCATCAAATTTCATAATACTAAAATAATTGTTAATTAAGATAAAATGTAAATAATATAAGATTGGATCTTGGTGACTTAGAGGATGATATTTCATAATTGAAGACACGTTGAACTTACAAATGTTAATTAGATTGACTTCATTAATTAATTCTGAATTGATGGTTCGTCCAAGTAACTTATTGAAACACGTATAACTCGAAAATTGTTACACGTATTCGACAATTTACTCAATATACTTAAAAAAGTAATTTTGGGTTCCATTCATATGAAAAGTAATGGTAGTCATAATAATTAGAATATCTCATTCTTATTAAGTTATGCCACTTTAATATGTTCAAGGTCATCAAACTTCATGTACTAAAAGAATTATTAATTAAGATAAAAATATAAATGATATAAGAATGGGTTGTAGGGAAGTATAGAATTTTAATTTTTTTAATTTCCTTAAAACGAACAATATTTAGTACATTAGAAAAATATGGAAACTTAATTATTGAACTGGACCATCAAATATGTAATAATTATAATTTCATATGAGTCAATATCACTTTTATTAAATCCAATAAGAACTTGAAGGATGACAACTACAAGTCAGAGTGACAGAAGGGTCTAACCTTCGATATCAATAGATAAATTTTGATTTGATTCAATTTGAATCAAAGTTAAGACTAAATAAAGAAATTTTAAATTTTAGATTATTAGTGCTTAATTTGAACTCTAACATTTTTGAACCAAAACTTAGAATAAAAGTTTGAATGCCCAATTAAACTCTAGGCTTAGTTCGATTCGATACATCGTCATCCACGATCGCAAATTCAATGATATTTAAAAAAATCGTCTTAAATGTCTTCATCATGTATGTAATTATACAATTTGATCATAAGTAGAAATTGGTATCTCACGAGAATTTGCGGCTTTAACCAAAAAAAAAAAGAAAGAGTCAAAGAAAGGAAGTGGCATTAATGGTTGGTCAGGGGTAGGTGCGGTCCAAAAATTTATATTCGAGTTTAGGTCAGATATGTTCGAGCCCAATTGAACCGATTCAAATTCAATTAATTTTTTAATTTGAAATTTAAAGATGATTTCATTTTATTTTATATTTTTTAATTTCGAGTCAAATTGGACCAAATAACCTAATCTCAAGCTCGATTTAAGGTCCAAAATTTTATAACAGTCCAATCTTGATTTGAGTTAGACTTGATCTGATGAATTTGGGTTGTAAATATTTTCATGGATCAAACAATAACAACAAACAAACCTGAATCCATTGTTGTAAACGTTCTCTTCTTTATCAAAATTGATTCCCTCTCTTCTTCCTTTCTTTTATGTGTTTCTTCAATGGTTCATAATACCTTTCAATAAGTTTTGTATAAACTTATATATCACTACCAACCAACCTGTCAATTGGTAATTCAAAGAGAGAGGGAAAGGGTCATTGACCCATTTGAGATCCATTAGTTAATACCCAATAATGATTATCTTGGGTCCAATTTATAGGACTCAAATCTATAAGTCACATGGGACATAAAATAGTCTAACAATCTCCCATTTGGCCCATGTTACTACTTGGGGATCCAACAATAAAACTTTAAGTGCACACATTACATTGAATCGATCAAGTCATCCTGAATTGAATTAAGCTGATGGGATCATGGCGGTCACAAGTTATATAACCTGATTCCTTCCATGTATCACAGAATCAACTCAACTCAACAAACTTTAAGTGGGTCATTCGGTAATTGTTATCTCATAAATAATAATTATCGTATACAACATAATATGGATAACCAAAAATTGAGCAAAAACATATGACTGTAATTGAATTCACAAGTGTCATAACAATTCGAGCAAGATATACATGTCTGAATACTATGCTAACAAGGACTTATCTATAAGGCCCATCCGTTCAACATGACCAATAAATGTTTT